>CM036249.1:492500-617500 GCA_020698575.1 Bostrychus sinensis
AAGTTACTCAGAGAAAGGTAAGTTACTTTTTACTTTTACTCTGAGCTACAAGACAACCAACACATTCAGGTAAATATTACAACTACTACTATTACTAATCCTTCTACTACAACTATTATTACAATTACTATAAAATAAAAAAGATAACCATAGTTTTTAATACTGTAATTAGCAGAGAAGTCATTCAGGTAAGTTCCTCTTTACTCATTATTAAAAGCTCCTGAATGACCTCAGACTCACTCAGAGCTACAAGAAAATCAACACAATACTTTAAATATTACTACTACTATCACTACTACTGGCTTAACTATAACTACTGCTATTACGACTGTCTAATAAAAATGATAAATTCTGTTACTAATGTAATTGTCAGAGTAGAGCAGTTATGTTGTCTGTGTTCTGTTGTGAATAAAATATTAGCTCATGTGATTTGAAAGTCTTTGTTTTTATTTTAGCCCAACATTTTTGGAATTTGGTTTGTACTCAAATACAAATTTTGTTTAGTACTTTAACCTTGACTATGCACAAGTGAAATAATGATATTATGTAGTAACAGTACTTTTATATAAGTACAGGTGTGCAGTACTTCTGTCTCTGGTATTTACAACCAAAGAGTAAAAGTTCTTGGTTTAAACAGTGATACGACTTCACTTCTCAAAGCTCACGTCACTAACAAAGCTCATATTTTACTGTGACTTCCTCTAAACTCACTTTATGATAAATAATGACACTTAATGTTTTGTACAAATAGATTTTATTGAAAAGCAAAGTGGTACAGAACAGTTCAAACAGAGCGTCTTCAGGTGACATTAAACAAGAATGTGTTTTAAACCTTGCTCTTCGATCACAGTCTGTCTCCAAAAGTTCCTACAGCTCCCACAATAATTACATAGAAGGAAAAATACTTTTACAGGGTTTCTGCAGAGTATTAAAGAGCGTTCTCACAGTCGGACATCCGGGAATTTAACCCTCGTACGCCACAGCAACAGGCGCAAAGGGGCAAACAATACAAGGCTTTGGTTACTGCCACTGACATCTTTGAGAAATTTGGTGTTTTATGGCGACTCCGACCTAATGCTGTCTACACTGCACACACAACACCATTAAATATTAGGAATTAAACCAACATTAATATTATTATCTGTCAGTGATGTTCAGGGAGACAGAGGCGCAGTGGGTTAAGTGTTTGGTGAATCAGGCCTTTTTGCTCTCGACAAATAAATTTAATAAGTAAGTTTTAGTGAATCCTGGTAGGGATGCACAATAATGCATTTTTTTTAACCGATACCAATAATGAACCAATAATTCTTAAATAAGATTTTATATCAAATTTTTACCTTACTCAACCAGATTTTGCGAGAAGTACAATTTAATTTAACAGTATAGCTCTGACCAAACTTCACTAACCATCATCTTACTTATAAAACCTGAAATACCTTTGGCAAATCTATCTCTGATCTGACTCAGTCTGGATATCCAGCCTTCTCATAAGCACAGTAACACTCTCACACTGTTGGCTGTGTCCCACTGTGACCTGGGAATGTGTCAGAGTCACACATTACTGATCTCTGTGCCCAATGCCTTTTTCTTATTTTTGTTGTAAATATATTTTTATATTAATATAGAGATAAAGACATTTTCTAACCACTTAGTTGCAGGTCAGTCATTTTTTATCCCATGTGATCTTGAATCTAACACAGGGGGAAAGAGGCGGGGCTTACGGTAGAACGTCCAATCAGATCTATGGGTTAATAAAAGGTTTGGTCAGGTAAGAGACTGTCCCGTCCTGCACAAAGCCTCTCGCTCCTGCTCTGGGCTGATACGAGGCTGCTCTCTGCTCTGTGTGAGAGAGGAAGCCTGAGCTGAGCAGCAGTGGGACTCGTATCCAGCCTCACTCGATGAGAGAAGAGCTGGAAAACTCCTCTCTCTCCACACTCAGTCTGGGGCTTTTCTTCTTTCATTTTGTCGAATATTAACAGACAACACTTCCTTTTAAGACCCGACATTGTTTACGTGTTAAACTTTTGAAGTGGCGACATACGCTGCTCAGCGCTGTCCGTGTGTTCGACTGAAGACAGCGGGACGGCTGCTCTGTGTTCTTCACATCTGTGTCATGATAACGTTTTAGGAAACTTATATTTGATGTAAAAAGCTAGTGGCTCCCTTCCCTTCTCCTAGAACTGCAACAGAACATGCAGAAACTGTCTTTCTTCGTTGGACACCGTGCAGAAAGCCGACACAGGGGGCAGCAGTCTGCAGTGGGGGCGGGGCTGAGGGACACTCACAGACTGAGAGCCTTCAATGAGAAAACCACACGGCAAAATCAAAGCAGTTTGTGCCTTTTTTTTATTATCCAGTCTTATGATCGGTTGAATTTTTAATTATCAGAATTATCTGTATGACATCATAATTGCCCACTATCGGACCCAGTAATTACTGGGTCCAATATTATTGTGCATCCCTAATTCCTGGTTGTTTTGTCATTGTTTTCAGTTTTACACTGACTGTGAGGATTAAATGAGACTCGCTGACACCTGCAGAAACCCTGCATTAAAATAATAAATTAGCTCCCACTGCCATTATTTTAACAAAACTATTTACACAACTGTAAAAAAACTGCATTAACAGCTGAACACAGACAGGAGTATTCAGTAGTGCAAGATACAGCTTTAAAAACGATGAATAATCCAACCCAGTCAGTGCTAAAACATGTTCAAAGATCTGATGAAAAGATGAAAACGGCTGAAACATAAAATGCTGTTAAAATAAAAATGAATAAAATGTTGTAAAATGCTGAAGATGTAAAGGTTAAAACAGCTGCTCCAGTCAAAGCCAATAGGACAGATTTACTGGAGGATCAATTTTCACACAATAACTAAATTTCTCCAAATAATGCAGATTAAAATATCATTAATGACCAAAACCATAAACCAGTGATAAATTCTTTAAGGAGCAGGAAGTCTTTAGGTGAAGCGCTGCTTTGTCCAAATCTGTGAACAAGACAAAAGAAATATCAGACCAGAAAAAAACAACACTAATCCAGGCCAACGCTATACAATATTTTAATCTTAATGTAATCTTAACACCAAACAATAAATCTGAAGATGACTGAATACTTTTTAAAGGAACAACTAGACTCAGTACAGATCAGGTGCTACTGGTGGGCTTTTGGTATCAGGAGTGTTTGCAGTTCCAGTCCTGGTTTAATTTAATTCAGGGCCAGTTTTTATTTCTGGTTTAGTCCTTGATTCATCTTTGTTTATTCTTTGTTTTTTCCAGGTTTAGTCCCTGTTTTGTCCTTATTTAGTCAGCCATTCTTTCTGTAAATCCCAAGTTCATCTCTTGGTTTATTAAAGTTAGTCCAGGTTCAGGCCCATTTTAGTCCATTAAAGATGGTTCTTTGAAATCCTCTGAGGCGGTGCTTGGTGTGAAAAGTTTGAGAATCACTGGTCTAAGGATATTCTCAGTCGTCCATGTTGTCATAATCTAAACAAGGTTAAAAACAGTCATCAGGACGTGTTCTGTAGAGTTGGAGAAGTTGACTGAGTCTGACTGCTGCTGCTCCTGTTCCTGATGTAGGAAGACTTCACGCTGAACCCTTGTTGACCTTTAATGGAGCTCCACAGGTGTTCCTACTTGGAGTCAGGAGTCTGACTCTTATCACACCAAAGGACATAAGCAAAGGCATATATCTGTCCTATACGAACTGCATGACTGGGTTTTACTGATCTCCTGCAATAAATATGCCAGAAGGGGGCCTTTCTTCTTGTGAGAGGAAGACAGAAAACCTGGTACGGGACGGTACTATCACTTTCAGGGACCAGATAAATGACTCCTATTGTTTAAATCGAAACGGTGTACGTTTGAGGAGAAACGTACAGCCACTCTGCCATCTTAATGTTCAAGACGGACTGTGGTCACTACATCCCTATCCATTATTCACTCCAATAAAAGTATGTGTTAAGGTCCTTATGCAACAGCCATCTGTTCAGGAGACTGACTTCATGCATATACATGTTTCTTCACAGGACATTATGATCTTTTGTGCAAACTGTTGAAATTATCATGTTTAATATTGGTTGAACATGTGTTTATTTCATGTCATGTCATCAGTCTGTGTGGTATCATCATGATAGTCTTATTCAGTATAAACGTAAAGTTACTTAAATATCTGGTGTAATTGAAGTAGAGTGTTAAAAATGATTAACCATGTAAGGCGTTTGGTTGTGTAAAGTGATATCTGACGCCTTAACGCGAAAGACCACCCCCAGAGACGACGAAGGTAAAACCCCTCGCTTTCTCTTTGTTTGTTCTCTGTTTTTGTATTAGTGTCCTGCAAGACACTAGTTAACTTTCGTTTTGCGAGTAGTCGCTTTTGTAGCGTATTTTGAAACTTCGCATGGCAAACTTCCGTCCCAGTCTTCAACACAACCGCTGGATTGACCATAGCGGTTCCCTCAGAAGTCCATTTCCAAAGTTTTTATAAGCCGCAGTGAAAGCTGGTTTCAAGCTTTCACCTCTAGTATTGGACTGCTGCTGTGCTTAAGGCTTGACGCTGCCTCTCTGCCGAGCCACGGCAATAACTCAAAGCGGCATCCACGACCGCTGCATACATCACTGACGCTGATATCCGGACGAGCTTCAGAGGACGAGACCAGGACGGAGTAGTAACTGGACCGGCCAGCGACACTTCGTGAACCTGCAACCCAGCACAGCGACCCCCAGCCCGACAGCCGGTGGCCTGCTGAGCCCGTGGTCCTCGTACATCCTGACCTCCGCTCGACCTTCCACAGTAAGTGCAGTGTATATGACATCTATTGAGTTCAGCATCAAACTCCTTAAGTGCCCTAACTCTAGCGTTTATCTTTCTATGTCCCCATAATCTCACATAAATCCTATTGCCCATAATACTCCACTACAATTAATTAGATATTCTGTAATAATCCATTTACAACGTTTCATAAAGTTATCTAGCCCTAGGTCCTGTTTTTCATTATATTGTTTGCTTATTCTAATAATAAACCCATACTTAATTCACTTTAAGTTGAGTTTGGTGGTCTTTATCTGTTATCAAAGTCACTGCTGGTTAACCTCTTTTCCCTCAGGGACATGAGCTGTTGTGGTTAAACTCCAGACCTGATTATTTGTCACCTATCAGGTATAGTTCTTTAAGCTAAACATCTGTGTCCTAAATGCATAATTAATAAATATATGCTACACTGACTTCTGATGGTTAACGGTGACGCACAGTGACACTTTCTCAAAACACTTAAGTTAATGATGGTTAAAGCAGTGTATAATGTATAAACTAGTTTACGAGTCTTTGAGATGGAAACTCTCTCTAATCCCTGACTGGACAGGAGAGGACGGCTGACTAATAACACGGTGAGTGCAGGGGTTTAATATTTATCCGTTAGGCTCTGGTTGTAAGTTTATCGTACAAGTTGTGCGTGTGTGGTTTAGTCTGTGGAGCTGGACTTTATGCTCGTATCAGCTACAAATGTGAGCTTGAATGTTGTGAGTGTGTCATATTCTCGAGTGCATCGCTAAACTTCCTGTGACTGTGTGCAGTTGGCTTTTGTTGTTGTGTGCTCAGGCTGTGGAGCAGAGTCTCATGGCCCCATCCCACCACTATTTATTATCTGGAAATAATTCTGTTTTTGTGTAATACATTTGTCAAAATTCATACAAGGAAACTGGTATTTAAAGGCTTAAAATCCAGAAAATTGTGTAATTTTTAGTGGTTTTGAGCAGATTTCAAGTAGTTTATAAACTACATTTTACATTTTTGTAAACGAGGGGAGCACAAAGGTTAACATTGTGAACTGACTGAGAATCTCCATATGTGTTTGGGGCTAGGTACTGTTAAAACATTTTTTTCGACAGCAGTACCTGAACGATACTTTTTTCGATACTTATACTTTAATTCATCTTCTATAACCATAAAACTTTTTTTTATTTTAACTAAACATTAACCTCTAGGTAATAAGGAGTATAGTGTTATTTTGTGTAAGTGTTTTTTATTTATAGCAGGAACATTAAATATATGATTAATGTCAGTGGATTAATAACTGTATTTAATTATGCTTTATTGCTGAGGTGTCTTTAGGTTAAGTTCATTACATTTGTCACTTGAATAACTCAATTAGTTCGTAGTTGATAAATAAGTTAAATTTATGGTAAAAGTTGTTAAAATGTATTGGTTTTTAAAAATAGAGTGAGATGTCGGTACTTTGAAAGATCTTTGTATGGTATTTGCATTTAGCATAGTTAGATGCAGAGTGAGCGCTCTTTCAATAGTTGATCTTTGTCTTTTTCTCATTTGGACAAAAACAAACTGCTGCTGTTCACAGAGACAGGGACAGAGACAGAGGCAGGGACAGAGGCAGGGACAGAGACAGAGGCAGGGACAGAGGCAGGGACAGGGACAGAGGCAGGGACAGAGGCAGAGGCAGGGACAGAGGCAGAGACAGACTCTGCGTCCTGTGTCTCATTTGAGACAGTAGGTGAAGTGTGGACAGAGAACAAGAACTGTCAGAGCTACAGTGCAGTCAAAGTGAAAACCCGTGGCCGAGTGCTGTGACAGACGCAGACGTGCGCTGCTTCGAGAGGCAGGTTAGCAGTAGCTCCATGGTTTTTGAGTAAATAAACTCTGGTGTGGATCTTCAGTCTGTCCCCTGCTAAATGATGTCCTGTCTCTCTCACAAACCATGCTCAAGTTGAAAACTCAGCTCCAAACATGGAGCTGAAAGTGACGCGGCTGCTCTGTAGCTTTCTGTAGCGCTGTCTCTGGACCCGCCAGGTTCAAAAGAAAATTATTTCTATAATACCACTATGTACCGGAGTTTTCTGGTCAGTACCACAAAGGTATCGTTGGTCAGTACCCAGCCCTAGACGTGTTCCTCTCACTTTGGAGAATAAAAGTTAAAAAGTGATGAAACTGACAGACTCTAGGACACAGAAACAGTCACAGGTTTAAATAATGTTTAAAGACTCACTGTGCCTCAGGTTTTAGGGTTCAGCTCCTGCATGACCTCAGGCTCACTCGGAGCTGCAACACAAACACATTACAGGAAATATAAAAACTGAAAAATACTGTAAATGACAGCAGCATCAGTAGAAGTAGTGATAATAGAAGTAGTCGTAGCTGTGGCGGTTGTAGAAGCAGTACTTTCTACATAAACATTACTTTTACTTAAGAACAGATTTTGAAAACTATCACCTAACTGAATGATTACAATCAGAGTAAATGAAAAGTGTTACTTACGAGGCGAGGGCTGTTTGGCTGAAACAGAAGCAGAGAAAAAAGTTTAGTTTTTTAAGTCTGTCCAAAATGAAATGCTCACATTTTAAATCTGATCTCACCTTTAAATCTTCTGTACAAGACAAATCCAACCACAGCAAAGATGGCAGCACCAAGAACGGCGGCCGCAGCAGCGATGACGGCTGTGTATTTCTTCTCTGTTAAAGACATGGATAAAAACAGCACAAGTACAAGAGGTTAGCAATAGTCTGGAACCACTCGAGACCGGTCTGAGGACACTTTGTTAGTCTCAGTCTCACAGATTATTTCTACACACAGCATCATTACTGTAAATATGATACAGGTTTAATCTGGACTCAGGTCATTTTGGGGCTTTATTTTTTAACCTGGTCTGGGTTTAACTTAGTCTGGACTCGGTCTTGGTCCTGAAGGTCTTGGTCTTGGGCAGGTCTTGGTCTACATTAGTATGTTCTTGCAGACTTTATGAACTTAAATTCAGGTTTGTCATAAACACAGACCAGAGGAGAGAGAGCTGCCAACTCTGGACTCTACTAAAACTTTTCATTCATTCATCTTCTACTTCTTTATCTCATCTGGAGCTGTGGGAGACTGGAGCCAAGGCTACTTTGGGCCTGAGGCGGGGGACACCTTGGACCAGGGGTTAGCAAACGTTTTTCCATCAAAGTACCCACTGAGATTTTTTTTTTAAATAAATGTACTTCCACCTATTGCTTCAGCATTTTATTTGAAGGAAAAAAAACAAAGATTGTTTATGGAAAGTGAGTGAAATACCAAGTATAAATCTTAATGTATGAACATATTTATTAGCTTAACATATTTTAACATTAATGTTACTTAATACAATAACTATGATTACTTATTCAATTTATTTGACAAAAAAATGTTGAGTACCCCCTGGGCTGCTTCCAAGTAAACACATTCATTCATTATTGGCCTTGATATTTTGTAAATCTAAAGTGGATCTAACTTTTCTTGAATTATAAACACTTTGTCACTGCTCTGACTTCAAAACACAAAAGGTTAAAGGTCAGTGTCTAATAAAGGCTTCAGTAATAATAATGAATATTAATATATTAATGAGCTCTGTCCCCAAAGCCAAAAACATGGCTGAGTTCCCCTGACAGGACAGACTCAACACTAAATAAAAGCACAGAGTAAGTCTCACCGTTGGTCCTGATCTTGGCTCTGTCCAGTCTGGTGACCTGGTCCTCTTTGACTCCGGAGAGCTGAAACACACACGCGTACTTGTCCCAGTCTTCAGACGGGACCGAGGACAGGTCCAAGTCCACGCTGGTCTGGAAGGTCCCGTCCCCGTTGGGCAGGATCTCTCCAGGGTCCACGTTCTCACTGAGCTCCTCTCCATCTTTAGTCCAGAACAGCACGGCTCTGTCGGGGTAGAAGCCTGTGGCGTGGCAGGTGACTGGGGACGAGGAGGACTTCTGCAGGAAGGACACTAGGGGGAGCTCTGCACCAAAAACAGGACATGAGTCACCTCTCTCCTGTCTGTCACAAACACACCTGGCTCTGGAGGCTCTGAGCTTTTTCTTTCAACAACAGTAAAAACAAGTCAGAGGCTGATCTTCAGTAAGAGCCGTGACCAACTCTGGTTCAGATCTAACTGGGTTTTCCTTTTTACTTATTTATAGTAAATATTAGGGCTGTGACCAGACACAAATCCCACCAGACGACAAAACACACAATATTGTTTCACCAGAACCACATGAGACTTTTACACTACTGAAATATGGATTTTATACTAATAAAAATGTATTTTATTCAACTGAAAATCATTAAATATAAAACTATTTAGGTGCATTTTAAAGTCCAGTTGTAATGAACGGTGTTTCCTTCTATTCTGTGAATTATAAGCAGTAACACAACATGTGCACTGCCAAATGTTCTGCCACAAACTCCACTGACTGGCTTCTCTCTGTAAAAAGTACAAACAGAAACTGATCACGAGATCTTGTCACGGCCCTCGTAAATATATAAATAACTGTATACTTTCCCAGTACTGCTTATACTCTGACTGTTGATTGGCCAAGGCTCAAATATCATAAACATTAATATTGTTACCTAAATATTCATATTATTACTGTTGTTAGTGATGTCTATGGTCTAAATGCACTGCTGTGAAATTTTATGTTTTACATTTAATTAATATTTGAAGTAAACATTAAACCATTTAAAAATAATCAAAATACTCCAGACCACCTCTAAAATACAAAAGTGACCTCTACACTGAACTATTTAACCCTGTGTCCTAATGAGGACAAGTGTCCTTTTCAAATCTTATGTTTTTAAAACTTTACAGTGGTTCTAACTTTTTCTATGAAATTTGGCTCAGGTGTGTATTTTATCACTAATTTTGATTTTCTAAACACAAATCTAATATTACTTTATTTTTACTCTGACTAAATTTGTTACGTTGCTCCTGTTCAGAGACAAAAGTGTCCTCGTCAATAAAACATAAAAAAAAATGTCTATCTTCATATTTGTTTCTAATCTATCTTATAAATATATAATTGCCTAAATATTTTAATTAACTTGTGCCCTGATCATAAATACCAAATATTTAATTATTTTCAGAGTTTTAACCCTTTTTATGCCACTGTATGTAACAGCATCTACATTTTTAGTAAAAAAGGAGGGGATTATTACAGCCTTGGGTCTGTCAGAGATCATTTATTATTTATAACATTTATTTAGATAAATTTGGGATTTTTTTGTAGTAACAAAACGTTAGAACCAGTTTTAATGGGAGTTGGTTTTTAGATTCTACATAGCACAGGAAAAAATGATCCCTAAAAATAAAAGTTGTTGATCTGTGACAGACCTAAGGCTGTGATAATCGCCCCTAAAAAAATCCACTTTGCTTTGAGAATAATAAAAATATTTCACTTTTTGTGTTTTTAAAAAAGAAAAAAAAGATTCTGTTACATACAGTGGCATAAAAAGGGTTAAAATCCTGAAAGTAATTAAAATATTTGGTATTTATGATCAGGGCACAAGTTGATTAAAAGATGTATGCAAAAAAAAAAAAAGTAAAAAAAAAAAAAATACAAATGTAAAGATTTTTGATGATGTTTTGTGATGAGGGACACTTTTGTCTCTGAACAGGAGCAACGTAACTTTTTTAAATTGGGCAACAAAGGTTAAATGAATAAAGAAGAAAAATACTGAGTAGAAACTGCCAAAAGGAGGAAAATACAAACAGATGTTGGTTTAAAACTATAAACCTTTACCTGTCCTCTTCAGAACGCTCGCTCCGTTACGAACATGTTTCTTCAGATACTCAGCACATTCATGGATGATGTAGTTTTTCCATCGGACAGCTTCTCCACTTCTCTCCCACCTCTGTTTGGTGATGACGGCCTGTTGTTTTGCAGCGACAATGTCTCTGTTTCCAGGTCCAATGAGATGAAGTCTTCTCCATCAAAAGCTAACTGATCATATCCTGTGATGTCCTCAGTCTCATCGTTCCATTCACAGCCAGACATCCACTGGAACAGATGTAGATCTGAAACAGAAACATCAGAGTCACAGCTCGTTTCATTTCTGTCACATTTTCAGACTTTTGTGCTGTTGGACGTCTGAGTCAAACCTGAGTTTGTTTATGAATTACAAATTATATTCTAGAGTTAAATATGAAACTTTTAATGGGTTTAATTCTTTGTGTCACTGTGATGTTAAAACTAAAGGAAACTAAATATTTTACTCTGAAAACACTTTTGTACAGTTTTTACTCTCATGAAGCAAATACCAATGACTTTTTATCCAAGTCTGTGTTTTATTCATAAAAAGCTCTAAACATTTGCTTAACAGAAAAATATAAATGAGACAAACCTCCGGTCTGGTTGAGGCGCTGTTTTGCAATTTCTATGTTGCCTTTTCCCACCTGCTCATTTCTCAAACTGATCTGAGTGTTCCTGTCCCAGTACTGAGGGTCCTCTGCAGTGATTTTGTTCATCCAGTCCTGTTTGGGCTCATATCTCTTGGTCTGACTGTCGTAGTGAGTTATCTGAAGATCATTCACCAAACCAACAGAGATGTACTCCGGGAAGTTTGGGACGTGAGATGAAGAAGTGTTAAAATATCTCAAAGTGTGAACCACTGAAAAACAAAATAAATAATTTCAGTTCTAAAGTAAAAATATGTTTATAAATATTGTTTAATAAAACCTGAACAAAACAACCTCTTTAATGAACACATAATTAAACTTCAAAATAAAACACATCAGGCCTAAGTCTGTGTTATGTCAGTAACAGCTGTCACACTGGGTATTCATTGTTTTAATTATTTTATTTTAATGACACTGTGCAATAAAAACACATTTTAACAGCTCAGAATTAAACATCAACAGCATTTTATAAACAGTCTTTTTGTGTTTATTAAAGTTAAGTATAAAGTATTAAATTAGTTTTGCTGATGCTTGTGTTACATTTTATTATTACACAGGATTAAGAAGTGTAATTACTAAATGAGCTTTAGGTTAAAATGACTCAGTGTTGAGGGTTAAAGAGTAGGATTTAATTTACTGTTTACTGTCAGTATCAAAGACTGAGTTATGGATTTTTATTGTGTATAAATAAAGAAAATATAAATGAGTGAGGCTACAGATCTAAGTTTGTTGACGTTTGTTTTCATAATCAATAGAAAAGTTTTGCTAAATTATGTTTTTCATCCAAAATTCAGAAACAAAACAGAGCCTACTACGAAACCTTTGAAGTTTTAGAAATAAGTTGTGTTATATTTTTGTATTTTAAGCCTAACCTGTTAAATGTCCTGCTCCTGCAGTGTGACTGGAACATTTTCAAAATACAGAATACAAACATTTCCAAAATAGGTCACTCATGTTTTTGGCCTTATGTCACATATTTGTATTTACTAAAACAACACTGCATCAGAATCCTACAATAACATTTTTAAAAAGTGTAATAAATATGATGTACTGCAGAGTCACACAGCAGTTTTTAAACCTGCAGCTGCAACAACACAGGGTTCCTGCAGGCAGCAGGAAGTCCAACTTTATGCTTTTTAATGCTATTTTTAATGCCACTAACATACAATTACAGCAGTTTAAAAAAGCCAAAACTTATTTGCAAGTATTGTAAAATACAGCTCATAAAGCAGCAACAACACTGAAAGTCAAACGTCTGATGTTTGGGTAATTTGGTCTCACTGGAAGCAAACTTGTTCTGCCATCTATCACATTAATGTAGGCTACGGAAACGCTACATTTCTACAGATTTATATTCACAAATAAAACTAATAATGTCAGCAATTTATTATTTATTTTACTTCAAAAACTATTAATTTAATGCCTATTTGAATCAAACTGAATGCTTTTTAAAGCCTTTTAAGGCATTAATTTTCACAAAATCAAAATAATGACTTAATGCTTTTTAATGCCTCAGAGAACTCTGCAAAACCTCCAGGAGCCATCTGTCACTGACAGAGCAGACAGACTCTGGAGTTAAGGCTAAAGTCAACATCAACTGAGATTTTATTAATAATTCTGGTAAAATCATCATTTTCTCAAAACCTTTAATGTGAGTCTGTTTGGTGTCCTGTGGTGTGACTGCTGGATTTTTCACAAAATAAAAATCTGAATGTTAAAACCTTTTATAGGATGAGACAGGGATATATTTATTTAAAAATATGTAAACATATTTTATTTTTTATTTAACCTGTAATTTAATTTAACCAGAAAGGTCAAGCGTCAGCAGCATGAGATACAGCACACACAACAATAACCACAATACAAAAACTAACACAGTTAAAGCTGCACTCCCTGATTCTGTGACTGTAAAAGTGATGTGTGTATAAAAATGTAGAGTGTGAATGATACACTGCCCTTTCCTAATTCCTCTCCTTCGCTCTGTCCCAGTCTCACACAAACCTGGAAGTCTGTCCACAGCCAGGAGCTGTCACAATAACACAGCACACATCTGGAGTCTGCTTTCATTCTTTACAATAAACAATAAAAATACTGTGAATAAGCTATGACTTTTGAACTAAAACAACAGCTCCTTCACATTATTCCTGATAGATTCTAGTTGTGGATAGATAAAGGATGTATCGACCAATCAGAGCGCTCCTGTCCTATGAAAGCGTGTGATTGGTTAAACTGTTCCTTCCCTCGCTCTAAAACAAAAACCCTTATAACACAGCCCACAGTGACCTCAGAGGCTCAGTTTCTCTCAGATGACTTCTGTTCTGCTGCACTAATAACTAAATAATTATCTTACAAGGAAAAATAAATCAGGCAGTGCAGCTTTAAAACAGAAAAACAACAATCACACAATATTTACAACAAGAGAGCGGTGAAAACATCAGAAGCAAGTTCACTGCTCAGATACAACAGAGCTTACTGAGGATTTGTAAGGAAAATAAAAATGTTAAAATCAATAAATGCTAGCAAAAAGCTTTCTTTACATTTATTATACAACTGAGTTATATTTGAAATTATTATTATTTCTAATCAAATCCAAAGTTGTGTCACACTGCAGGACAATAAAGGTCACACCTCCAAAGTTAAGTACACATAAATAAATAAAAGTGTGTGGTAAATATAAATGAGTGAGGACAGATCTAAGAAGTGTGGCCCTGAGTCAAGATGGCGGCCATAATTTAACACAATCTACGTAATTAACTAAAGTGAGAGTGAACAACAGCAAAGACTGATGATAAAAGAGCACAGAGACTTAAAATAAGCTGCTATTCTAACGCCTTTATGTCTTTAAACTATGATTAATTATAAAGGTATAATATTAGCTTAGCCCAGGTCTGAGCTGTCGTTAAGTGGCGTCTCGTAAAAGAGAAAGAGAAAGAGTTTTAATCGTCCTGTAAGCAAACGGGACACTTAGCAAAACTTTAAAGCTAACCCAAACTTTTACACACAAAATATAAAGTAAACGCATTAACAACGCGCTGTGTCCGCACTGAGCGCGTAAATGACAACACATCTGTTTAACCCTACGTCCACTAACACACAGCGCTTCTCACCGAGGACTTTAGCGAATAATAATCAGAAAAACACGCTTTACTCACTCGACGCGGCGCCATTTATAAGAATTCCCAAGAGCAGCAGCACAACACGAGTCTTCATGGTGAATATAACGCAGTAAAATGTCTTCTCAGAGTGGACACAGTGGACTTCCTCTGTCCCGGGACACTGTGGACTGACGTCTGAGACGGAGAGACACGGGTTTATATAGAGAGGGGGCGGGGCTTTAGGGGACCCGTCGCGTTTGAGCCAATCAGAATTCAGGAAGAGTGCAGACGTCACGTGTAGCCAGGCAGAAGAGACTCGGACAGGTTTTGGAGCGGAGAAAGTGAAAGTAACGAGACAAAAACATGAAAATAAGAGCTGAAGGTTTGATAAAGTGAATGTGAATAAAGTGAATCCAGTTATAAGAGCGACAGATGAATATTATTCTGATGAAATGTTTGTGTGACTCTGGTTTATTGGCGTTGGTAAAGCTGTTCCTGTCACTGCTCTCTCAGAACACTCCCTCTGTTGGCCGTGGCCATTTTTGAAGCGTTGTTGTTGTTGTGGCGCTGTCAGCTTTGGCAGGTGACACGTTCATTCCCACGAGCCGCTGTCGGACTCCAAACATGGATTTTAATGTTATTTTTCTTGTAAATAAAGCGCACTGTGCTGAAGTGTTAGTGAGGAGTGAGCGCCGCTGTGAACTAAAACACTTTTATTGATTAAAAACCTATTTAAAGGATTTATTTGGAAGCCGTAACATTTACCAGTGTGAGATATAAGGGCTTTGGAGCATTTACCCCTGAACTAGCAGATCTGTGAGTCCAGGTCCTGGCTCTGTGTCTTTACCATTGCGAGATAGGACCAGTGCTTCTGTTTTATTTTGTCAGTGGTGTAACTTGGTAATGAGAGGCCCCAGTGCAGGTTTTTAGAACGGGCCCTGAAGTTCTAAAGCACACTCAGTTCTTCACATTCATGCTTTAAGTTTCTTATTTATAACATTTAGCCGTCAGCTGTTTTCATTGGATACAAACAGCAGAGCTTACAGTCTGCAGAGTTTCATTCACTCACTCATTATTATTTACAGTTTGTGTTCACTCATTCATCGTAAGAAAAACCATTGATTTATTAGGACACATTCAGACTAACTCACAGATGAAACAGGTCAGGCTCGCTCTTTCATTTGGCACTGAGTTGGCAAATTTAACCTGAATAAAAATGGAATGATGGTAAAGACTTGGCCCTAGAGAGACACTTTCAGGGGCCCCTAAACCTCCTGGGCCCTGTGTTTTGTGTATTTTTGTTCATTGATGCACCTTTCTTTGTCCACAGCCTCTCTTAAAAACTGTCTTTTGCTCAGTGCTGTAAATATAATTATCTTAATCAGAACAGACCCAAGGTTTTAAAAATATTAAATGTTATGGGCAGGTGTTACATTTTGTTCTTCTAGGTCTTAAATTGTCAAATTGGGAGATCTAAGTCACGTTTTTCACTGTGGTACTTGTCAAAAATATATTTCAGATCAATACTTTGTAAGGAACAACAGAGAAGTGTCTTTTTTCAGAGTTGGATGTGAATTTGGAAACAAATTCTATCAACAGTGGTTTTACGAATATCTTAAAGTCAGATGTTCCTTTATTTAGTAAGTTTTTGAAAGCTCAGTCTGATGTTTTTATGGCTGAGTAATGTTGCAGGAATATTTGTTGCAACAAACATCTCCACATAACAGAAATTTATGATTCTGTTTTGAGATTTTTACTGCAGAACTGGAGTTATTTCACCTGTATTACACTTTTAAATTAAAATGAATGTTTTAATTCTCGTCTTAAGACCCACTTTTATTCGCTGGCTTTCAACTCGGCGTGAGTTGTGTGGTCCTGTGTCTTTTATTGTTTTGTCTTTATTTATTTTAATGATTTTACTTAGTTATTTATGTATTTATTTATTGAATTGCTCTTATTTGATCTTACTAGTTTTTATTGCTTTAATGGAAGCTAGTGAGGTTAAACAGAACATGTATTCATTTATTTATTGTTTTATAATTTTGTGCAGCACTTTGGAAACTGTTTGTGTTTGTAAAATGTGCTGTAGAAATAAAGTGGATTGGATAAAACCAATGAGCTTCAGAGTAATACAGATATTTTATTTGTGTAAAATGTATACAGATTATTGTTCTTTTGCCAGCAATCTTGGTGTTAAATTTGATTCCAAGTGGCATTAAAAAGTCTTCCACAGGTCTTAAATTTCAGGAGAAAACCCTGGAGCTGTTAATAAAAGTTGTCCTTATATGTCCTGGTTTAGTCCTGGTTTAGTCCTGGTTTAGTACCTGGTTTAGTCCTGGTTTAGTCCTGGTTTAGACCTGGTTTAGTCCTGGTTTAGTCCTGGTTTAGTCCTGGTTTAGACCTGGTTTAGTCCTGGTTTAGACCTGGTTTAGACCTGGTTTAGTCCTGGTTTAGACCTGGTTTAGACCTGGTTTAGTCCTGGTTTAGTCCTGGTTTAGACCTGGTTTAGACCTGGTTTAGTCCTAGTTTAGTCCTGGTTTAGACCTAGTTTAGACCTGGTTTAGACCTGGTTTAGTCCTGGTTTAGACCTGGTTTAGACCTGGTTTAGTCCTGGTTTAGACCTGATTTAGTCCTGGTTTAGTCCTGGTTTAGACCTGGTTTAGTCCTGGTTTAGACCTGGTTTAGGCCTGGTTTAGACCTGGTTTAGACCTGGTTTAGACGTGGTTTAGACCTGGTTTAGACCTGGTTTAGTCCTGGTTTAGACCTGGTTTAGACCTGGTTTAGACCTGGTTTAGTCCTGGTTTAGTCCTGGTTTAGTCCTGGTTTAGACCTGGTTTAGACCTGGTTTAGACCTGGTTTAGTCCTGGTTTAGACCTGGTTTAGACCTGGTTTAGACCTGGTTTAGTCCTGGTTTAGTCCTGGTTTAGTCCTGGTTTAGACCTGGTTTAGACCTGGTTTAGACCTGGTTTAGTCCTGGTTTAGACCTGGTTTAGTCCTGGTTTAGACCTGGTTTAGACCTGGTTTAGACCTGGTTTAGTCCTGGTTTAGACCTGGTTTAGTCCTGGTTTAGACCTGGTTTAGTCCTGGTTTAGTCCTGGTTTAGACCTGGTTTAGACCTGGTTTAGACCTGGTTTAGTCCTGGTTTAGACCTGGTTTAGACCTGGTTTAGACCTGGTTTAGACCTGGTTTAGTCCTGGTTTAGACCTGGTTTAGTCCTGGTTTAGTCCTGGTTTAGTCCTGGTTTAGTCCTGGTTTAGACCTGGTTTAGACCTGGTTTAGTCCTGGTTTAGACCTGGTTTAGACCTGGTTTAGTCCTGGTTTAGACCTGGTTTAGACCTGGTTTAGTCCTGGTTCAGTCCTGGTTTACACCTGGTTTAGTCCTAGTTTAGTCCTGGTTTAGTCCTGGTTTACACCTGGTTTAGACCTGGTTTAGACCTGGTTTAGACCTGGTTTAGTCCTGGTTTAGACCTGGTTTAGTCCTGGTTTAGTCCTGGTTTAGACCTGGTTTAGTCCTGGTTTAGTCCTGGTTTAGACCTGGTTTAGACCTGGTTTAGTCCTGGTTTAGTCCTGGTTTAGACCTGGTTTAGACCTAGTTTAGACCTGGTTTAGACCTGGTTTAGTCCTGGTTTAGACCTGGTTTAGTCCTGGTCTAGACCTGGTTTAGACCTGGTTTAGTCCTGGTTTAGACCTGGTTTAGACCTGGTTTAGACCTAGTTTAGACCTGGCTTAGACCTGGTTTAGTCCTGGTTTAGACCTGGTTTAGACCTAGTTTAGACCTGGTTTAGACCTGGTTTAGACCTGGTTTAGTCCTGGTTTAGACCTGGTTTAGTCCTGGTTTAGTCCTGGTTTAGACCTGGTTTAGTCCTGGTTTAGACCTGGTTTAGACCTGGTTTAGACCTGGTTTAGTCCTGGTTTAGACCTGGTTTAGATCTGGTTTAGTCCTGGTTTAGACCTGGTGTAGACCTGGTTTAGACCTGGTTTAGTCCTGGTTTAGTCCTGGTTTAGTCCTGGTTTAGACCTGGTTTAGTCCTGGTTTAGACCTGGTTTAGACCTGGTTTAGTCCTGGTTTAGTCCTGGTTTAGACCTGGTTTAGACCTAGTTTAGACCTAGTTTAGTCCTGGTTTAGACCTGGTTTAGACCTGGTTTAGACCTGGTTTAGTCCTGGTTTAGACCTGGTTTAGACCTGGTTTAGACCTAGTTTAGACCTAGTTTAGTCCTGGTTTAGACCTGGTTTAGACCTGGTTTAGACCTGGTTTAGACCTGGTTTAGTCCTGGTTTAGACCTGGTTTAGACCTGGTTTAGACCTTGTTTAGACCTAGTTTAGACCTGGTTTAGACCTGGTTTAGACCTAGTTTAGACCTGGTTTAGACCTAGTTTAGACCTGGTTTAGACCTGGTTTAGTCCTGGTTTAGACCTGGTTTAGACCTGGTTTAGTCCTGGTTTAGTCCTGGTTTAGACCTGGTTTAGTCCTGGTTTAGTCCTGGTTTAGACCTGGTTTAGTCCTGGTTTAGACCTGGTTTAGGCCTGGTTTAGACCTGGTTTAGTCCTGGTTTAGACCTGGTTTAGACCTGGTTTAGACCTGGTTTAGACGTGGTTTAGACCTGGTTTAGACCTGGTTTAGTCCTGGTTTAGACCTGGTTTAGACCTGGTTTAGACCTGGTTTAGTCCTGGTTTAGTCCTGGTTTAGACCTGGTTTAGACCTGGTTTAGACCTGGTTTAGTCCTGGTTTAGACCTGGTTTAGACCTGGTTTAGACCTGGTTTAGTCCTGGTTTAGTCCTGGTTTAGTCCTGGTTTAGACCTGGTTTAGACCTGGTTTAGACCTGGTTTAGTCCTGGTTTAGACCTGGTTTAGACCTGGTTTAGTCCTGGTTTAGACCTGGTTTAGACCTGGTTTAGACCTGGTTTAGTCCTGGTTTAGACCTGGTTTAGTCCTGGTTTAGACCTGGTTTAGTCCTGGTTTAGACCTGGTTTAGACCTGGTTTAGACCTGGTTTAGTCCTGGTTTAGACCTGGTTTAGACCTGGTTTAGTCCTGGTTTAGACCTGGTTTAGACCTGGTTTAGACCTGGTTTAGTCCTGGTTTAGTCCTGGTTTAGACCTGGTTTAGACCTGGTTTAGACCTGGTTTAGTCCTGGTTTAGACCTGGTTTAGACCTGGTTTAGACCTGGTTTAGTCCTGGTTTAGTCCTGGTTTAGTCCTGGTTTAGACCTGGTTTAGACCTGGTTTAGTCCTGGTTTAGACCTGGTTTAGTCCTGGTTTAGACCTGGTTTAGACCTGGTTTAGACCTGGTTTAGTCCTGGTTTAGACCTGGTTTAGTCCTGGTTTAGACCTGGTTTAGTCCTGGTTTAGTCCTGGTTTAGACCTGGTTTAGACCTGGTTTAGACCTGGTTTAGACCTGGTTTAGTCCTGGTTTAGACCTGGTTTAGACCTGGTTTAGACCTGGTTTAGTCCTGGTTTAGTCCTGGTTTAGTCCTGGTTTAGTCCTGGTTTAGACCTGTTTTAGACCTGGTTTAGACCTGGTTTAGTCCTGGTTTAGACCTGGTTTAGACCTGGTTTAGTCCTGGTTCAGTCCTGGTTTACACCTGGTTTAGTCCTAGTTTAGTCCTGGTTTAGTCCTGGTTTACACCTGGTTTAGTCCTGGTTTAGACCTGGTTTAGACCTGGTTTAGACCTGGTTTAGTCCTGGTTTAGACCTGGTTTAGTCCTGGTTTAGTCCTGGTTTAGACCTGGTTTAGTCCTGGTTTAGTCCTGGTTTAGACCTGGTTTAGACCTGGTTTAGTCCTGGTTTAGTCCTGGTTTAGACCTGGTTTAGACCTAGTTTAGACCTGGTTTAGACCTGGTTTAGTCCTGGTTTAGACCTGGTTTAGTCCTGGTCTAGACCTGGTTTAGACCTGGTTTAGTCCTGGTTTAGACCTGGTTTAGACCTGGTTTAGACCTGGTTTAGACCTAGTTTAGACCTGGCTTAGACCTGGTTTAGTCCTGGTTTAGACCTGGTTTAGACCTGGTTTAGACCTGGTTTAGACCTGGTTTAGACCTGGTTTAGTCCTGGTTTAGACCTGGTTTAGTCCTGGTTTAGTCCTGGTTTAGACCTGGTTTAGTCCTAGTTTAGACCTGGTTTAGACCTGGTTTAGTCCTGGTTTAGACCTGGTTTAGACCTGGTTTAGTCCTGGTTTAGACCTGGTTTAGACCTGGTTTAGACCTGGTTTAGTCCTGGTTTAGTCCTGGTTTAGTCCTGGTTTAGACCTGGTTTAGTCCTGGTTTAGACCTGGTTTAGACCTGGTTTAGTCCTGGTTTAGTCCTGGTTTAGACCTGGTTTAGACCTGGTTTAGACCTGGTTTAGTCCTGGTTTAGACCTGGTTTAGACCTGGTTTAGACCTGGTTTAGTCCTGGTTTAGACCTGGTTTAGACCTGGTTTAGACCTAGTTTAGACCTGGTTTAGTCCTGGTTTAGACCTGGTTTAGACCTGGTTTAGACCTGGTTTAGACCTGGTTTAGTCCTGGTTTAGACCTGGTTTAGACCTGGTTTAGACCTGGTTTAGACCTAGTTTAGACCTGGTTTAGACCTGGTTTAGACCTAGTTTAGACCTGGTTTAGACCTGGTTTAGACCTGGTTTAGACCTGGTTTAGTCCTGGTTTAGACCTGGTTTAGACCTGGTTTAGTCCTGGTTTAGTCCTGGTTTAGACCTGGTTTAGTCCTGGTTTAGTCCTGGTTTAGACCTGGTTTAGTCCTGGTTTAGACCTGGTTTAGTCCTGGTTTAGACCTGGTTTAGACCTGGTTTAGACCTGGTTTAGACGTGGTTTAGACCTGGTTTAGACCTGGTTTAGTCCTGGTTTAGACCTGGTTTAGACCTGGTTTAGACCTGGTTTAGTCCTGGTTTAGTCCTGGTTTAGACCTGGTTTAGACCTGGTTTAGACCTGGTTTAGTCCTGGTTTAGACCTGGTTTAGACCTGGTTTAGTCCTGGTTTAGTCCTGGTTTAGTCCTGGTTTAGACCTGGTTTAGACCTGGTTTAGACCTGGTTTAGTCCTGGTTTAGACCTGGTTTAGACCTGGTTTAGTCCTGGTTTAGACCTGGTTTAGACCTGGTTTAGACCTGGTTTAGTCCTGGTTTAGACCTGGTTTAGTCCTGGTTTAGACCTGGTTTAGTCCTGGTTTAGTCCTGGTTTAGACCTGGTTTAGACCTGGTTTAGACCTGGTTTAGACCTGGTTTAGTCCTGGTTTAGACCTGGTTTAGACCTGGTTTAGTCCTGGTTTAGACCTGGTTTAGACCTGGTTTAGACCTGGTTTAGTCCTGGTTTAGACCTGGTTTAGTCCTGGTTTAGACCTGGTTTAGTCCTGGTTTAGACCTGGTTTAGACCTGGTTTAGACCTGGTTTAGACCTGGTTTAGTCCTGGTTTAGACCTGGTTTAGACCTGGTTTAGTCCTGGTTTAGACCTGGTTTAGACCTGGTTTAGACCTGGTTTAGACCTGGTTTAGTCCTGGTTTAGACCTGGTTTAGTCCTGGTTTAGACCTGGTTTAGACCTGGTTTAGACCTGGTTTAGTCCTGGTTTAGACCTGGTTTAGACCTGGTTTAGTCCTGGTTTAGTCCTGGTTTAGACCTGGTTTAGACCTGGTTTAGACCTGGTTTAGACCTGGTTTAGTCCTGGTTTAGACCTGGTTTAGTCCTGGTTTAGTACCTGGTTTAGACCTGGTTTAGACCTGGTTTAGACCTGGTTTAGTCCTGGTTTAGACCTGGTTTAGACCTGGTTTAGACCTGGTTTAGTCCTGGTTTAGACCTGGTTTAGACCTGGTTTAGTCCTGGTTTAGACCTGGTTTAGTCCTAGTTTAGACCTGGTTTAGTCCTGGTTTAGACCTAGTTTAGTCCTGGTTTAGACCTGGTTTAGTCCTGGTTTAGACCTGGTTTAGACCTGGTTTAGTCCTGGTTTAGACCTGGTTTAGTCCTGGTTTAGACCTGGTTTAGACCTGGTTTAGACCTGGTTTAGACCTGGTTTAGACCTGGTTTAGTCCTGGTTTAGACCTGGTTTAGACCTGGTTTAGTCCTGGTTTAGACCTGGTTTAGTCCTGGTTTAGACCTGGTTTAGACCTGGTTTAGTCCTGGTTTAGTCCTGGTTTAGACCTGGTTTAGACCTAGTTTAGACCTGGTTTAGTCCTGGTTTAGACCTGGTTTAGTCCTGGTTTAGACCTGGTTTAGACCTGGTTTAGACCTGGTTTAGACCTGGTTTAGCCCTGGTTTAGACCTGGTTTAGACCTGGTTTAGACCTGGTTTAGTCCTGGTTTAGACCTGGTTTAGACCTGGTTTAGACCTGGTTTAGACCTGGTTTAGTCCTGGTTTAGACCTGGTTTAGTCCTGGTTTAGACCTGGTTTAGACCTGGTTTAGACCTGGTTTAGACCTGGTTTAGTCCTGGTTTAGACCTGGTTTAGTCCTGGTTTAGACCTGGTTTAGTCCTGGTTTAGACCTGGTTTAGACCTGGTTTAGACCTGGTTTAGACCTGGTTTAGACCTGGTTTAGTCCTGGTTTAGACCTGGTTTAGACCTGGTTTAGACCTGGTTTAGTCCTGGTTTAGACCTGGTTTAGACCTGGTTTAGACCTGGTTTAGTCCTGGTTTAGACCTGGTTTAGTCCTGGTTCAGACCTGGTTTAGACCTGGTTTAGACCTGGTTTAGACCTGGTTTAGTCCTGGTTTAGACCTGGTTTAGTCCTGGTTTAGTCCTGGTTTAGACCTGGTTTAGACCTGGTTTAGTCCTGGTTTAGACCTGGTTTAGTCCTGGTTTAGTCCTGGTTTAGACCTGGTTTAGACCTGGTTTAGTCCTGGTTTAGACCTGGTTTAGACCTGGTTTAGGCCTGGTTTAGACCTGGTTTAGACCTGGTTTAGACCTGGTTTAGTCCTGGTTTAGTCCTGGTTTAGACCTAGTTTAGACCTGGTTTAGACCTGGTTTAGTCCTGGTTTAGACCTGGTTTAGACCTGGTTTAGTCCTGGTTTAGACCTGGTTTAGTCCTGGTTTAGTCCTGGTTTAGACCTGGTTTAGACCTGGTTTAGTCCTGGTTTAGACCTGGTTTAGACCTGGTTTAGACCTGGTTTAGTCCTGGTTTAGACCTGGTTTAGTCCTGGTTTAGACCTGGTTTAGTCCTAGTTTAGTCCTGGTTTAGTCCTGGTTTAGTCCTGGTTTAGACCTGGTTTAGACCTGGTTTAGTTGTGAACAGTAACAGTATAAATCCAAAGTGAGGGTTAGTGAAGGTGAAGGAGCAGCCCTGTGTGTGAGCTCTAGTGCTGTCAGAACTAAGTCTAACTCAGCACTTTATGGAGCTCCTGTCTCTGTTGGAGCAGCTGTGATCTGAGCCGCTTCAGTCTGGAGTCATGTGACCTGAGAGAGTCACCTGACCACAGAATATTCCTCCTTCACTGGTGGTGAGTTGGGTTTCTGTGGGCGTGGCTTTGACAGATGCATGAGCTCAGGTGGCACGCTCCTCTGTTTGGCTTCATACAACAATATTAATAACAACTCACAGTTTGTCCTGGAGCTGTCTCTGTCTCTGCTTTGGTTAAAGTCACACTCTGGGCTTTTAAAAAGGTGTTCAACTGCAATAAACACAGGACTCCATTATTTTAACAGTGCTATACTGTAAACAAAACAGTATTTTACCGATATATCAGTTACGGTGTTTTACTGTTGAGATTTGACAGATTTTTACCATGAAATCTACAGATATTTTTTACAGTGCAACTCATCATGTAAGAATGGACAATAACCTAATCATTTTACAGTTTTAAATGTAATAAAGCCAATAATGTCATAAAGTTTTTGAGCCGATGACGATGCAGCATCCAACAGAAACACACACAAAACATAAAAAGTCTCTGGGATAAAAGACAAAACATCTAAAAACTTTGTTGTGATGTGGACAGCTTGGATAAGAAGACAAACCTAAACAAATTAATAATATTCTTAATTTTGTACAAGAAAAAACCTCTCAAACGGTCTTTTACAATCATAATTAACTCTGCCGTCCACTAAACCTGTTTCTGATCAACAACCTGCACAAAACTGCAAACAATAAATAAAAACAAAAAGAAATGCAGTCCTATTGCTGTGTGGGGCGGCAGTCGCTCAGTCATTAGAGACGTTCGCCCTCTAACCTGAAGGTTGATGGTTTGAGCCCCACTGCAGGCATTGCATACTGTTGTTGTGTCGTTGGGCAAGGCACTTCACTGGGAGTGAATGAATAATGCAAGCTTTGAGTCTCCAATAAAGTGCTATATATGTGTTATTACATTTTCAAAGTTTTTTTTTTTTTTGCTGCGCCGATAATGTAATAATGCTGCCTTCATGTGCTATGGGAATTATGGAAAATACCACTTGCCAAGGTCACATTTGCACATGAACGCCTCCTTTCCTCTGCAGAACTCAAAGATAATTTTGATACCTGAGTTGCTGAGATTTCAAAATGGCGGAGAGCAGCGAAGAAATTGTGGATGGTAAGAAATGCGTAGGATAATAAATGTTTTTACTCATGTTAGCTCATTGTTTAATTATGTAGCATACACATTTTTAACATCATTTAACACAGTAACATTAGCAAACTCGTACAATTCTGTTCTTAACATGACTATGATCCATAATCCATACAAAATACAGCACACTTCCTGTTTTAGTTCTGATCCTGTTCTTGTTGTAGCAGATGAATGAATAAGTCCAGGACTGTTTTACCCATGTAGCAACTCAAGATAAAGTTTCTGTCTGCCATTTTTTATTATGCTACGACCACAACAGCACTTGAACACAACAACTTGTAATTTCCTATTTACAAGTGGAAAATATCATCTTTCCCATGTCACGTGAAGGCAGCATAACTTATGACATTTGTGGCTTTATTACATTTTGTTATTAGCAGCTGTTACATTATCGGTCGCTACACACGTCCTGCCCCAGGCCACGCCTCTGCAAAACAACACAATCACATGGTTTTACAACATTCAACACTGTTATTATATCACATGTTTTTCTCTAATCTGCCGTTATGTTGCACTGTAAAAGCTTCATATTGTCGCTGTATTTTTATGGTAAACTTCTTGCCTGCAGTCAGACTCACTCTGTTCCTCTTCTATACACAGAAGTGAGTCTGGCTCCTCGTGGTTTGAGTTTCATTTCTTTGGACGGAACAATCACAGACGGAGTAACCAATCAGAGAAACGAAGGCCAGTGACCTGTGTCCAAAACAAACATGGAGCTGAAACTCTGAAAACTCCAGAATCCTGTGCACTGTGAGCAGCTCTGTCCTTCTCTGTGAGCGGGGACAGCAGCAGAAGCCAGTTGTACAAAGACTTGTGAAAGAAAAAGTGGGTTTGTTTGAATGTGGTGGTTCCGTGGGACGTCAGAGGGACTTTACTGTTGTTAAAATGGAAACAGGACCAAGACAAAAATCCCAACAACAACGAGGACTTCAGCAGAACCAACAGGTGACGAAGGAAAGACCTAAACGCCGTTCATCAGAGAGAAGTTATTCCATTCTCTGTGTATAAGCCACAGCCATCTTGGTTATTTCTGAGAGGAGATGATCTTCTGCTTCTGTGAGACGCAGAGCTGCAGAGAAACGGCTGGGACAGCTCTGGATCCAGAGTCCACTGGAGACCAGGAACCACACTCTGCTGCTTTACAGAAGACAGGAGCAGAGTCTGTTACTTTTTAAGGTCGTACTTTTGACCCAGCTGTAAATGACAGCTGTGTACTGACTTCCTGACCAAACCTGGAAACATAAAATCAGTGATGAATTTAATAACATTTCTCAATGTTCTGCAAAAACCTGATTTTTCTTTTTTCCTTTTATTTTGTGAAATGGATTTTAGCCTCTTGTTTTGTCCCACATTTGAATGTGTAACGTTTTGTTCTGGTGTTGGATAAATGATGAAATGTTATGGTATGGTCCTTAAAAAATCCTTAAAATTAGAAATTAAAGTTGGAGTTTTAACTCTGAGGCCACGGTCAGAAAAATAAAACTGACATAAGCTTTATCATCTTCATCTATCAGATAAAAATGGATCATGGTTTTTAATAAACAGATATTAACTGGGAAAAATCCTTGTGACATTTGGAGTCCTCTGAGGTGTTTTCTGTGTATTTTTTTGCTGTATCATTGGTTTAAATGACCTCTGTCTTTACACGGTCTGTCCACCAGAGGGCGCAGCTGTCCACGGACAGTTCTCCCCAGCGCGAGCTCCTCAATGTGGCTCTGAACCAAAATATGGGACATTTCTCAGCGATGTCCTCTTTGTAAAACACTTTTATATAAACATTATTTATATTTTATTAATAAAATAGCCATGTTTAATATTTTCCTGTGACCACATTTAGAACTGCTGCAGTCTCTGTGTCACTGCTCCTGTCTGCTTCTCCAAACTGGGAATGTGCTGATAACCGTCTTCTACATTTACTCCAAAGTTCTTGATCTGAGAAACTTAAATTTACTGCAAGAACTGTCGTGCTCGTGAGGTTCGTGCGTGATTCTTAAGCAGATGATCACGTGTCCTGGCGCAGAGTTACTTTCACTTTCTGTTGTGACTGGATTTGTGACGCAGTTACTAAATTCTCGGTGAGTAATCGCTGTAAAACCTCGAAAACACCACATTTTCACGCAGTAATCTCGCACACGGAGGCAAAAATAGCTTTGTAGTTAATTTTAGAATTATGGTCTGGTTGTGGCTAAAATTAATTGACGCTAAATCCAGAACTCCTGTGTTCGGCTAGCTTTAGCCTCCAGAGTTTTAATGAACTGGAACCATTTGTGACCTGTTTCCTCTGAAAATAAACCAGGCCACGAGTTCAGACCAAACACCAACACAGACATAAGAAGAGTAAACTCAGAGATTTGTAAAGCGTTTGAGTGTCAGTCTGATGAGCACATGTTTCTCTGTTATAAAGCAGGCCTCGTGCACAGAGAAGCCTCCAGGTTTAGTTCTAGGTAAAGTTAGCAGTGAAGCATCAAGCCTAGTGTTTGTTGGTAAAGTATTTTATCTGTGATCTCTCAGCAGAGACCTGACCGACCGTCACCATCATGTTGGTGAGTGTGGTCCTTGGTAAGTCCAGTTAGTTTTTCACAGTACAGTAACCAAACTTACACATTACTAACCTTTACCTGTAGATTTGTGTCCTGTGCATTTGTGAGTAAGGTCAGCTAAATTCACAAAACGACTTAAAGGAAGTGCATGTTGTGTGCGTTATAGTTTTGTTCTTTTTACACATTACTGATCGATTATTTTATGATTTTCACAGTGTGGCATGTCCTTTTTGGAAAAGTCCAACCCCAAGGTGAGCGGTGGCGTTCAGGGGAGTAGAGTAAATATGATCAGATTAATGCCAGAAGATGAATGTGTTTGTCTCTGTTTTACCTGATCATCCAGAAGACGAGAAACACAGCACCACAGAGAAAGATCCAACTCACAGTAATGACAAACTAATCACAAACACCCATTTGTGTCATTAAGTGTTGCTGTTTAGAACAGTTTAAAACAGTTTTAAAATCATAAATTCATGTTTATTTTACAGGCGCCTGTGAGAGAGAGCACTGGCTTCTGGAGTCAACGCGTAAGAAACACAAAAGTCTCTGTTTCTCACTTTCATTACATTCACAAATCACACTGCAGCTCCTCCTCAGAATCTATGAATCAAACATGAAGTTTTAATGTAAAGTTGAATAAAGTCATGCTGCGTTCCAGTTCTCCTCGGAGGTGGGACCTCGGAGTTTCGTTATCTCTGAGTTACTGCGTTCCTGTTGAGTCAGAAACAACAATGACCGTTGACTGTATTAGGATTGTTCATTTTGGGTGAAAGCATCAAAGAGGACGATGATTCAGAAGTTTAATCAAGTCAGAAGTTTATTTTAGTATCACACAGGTGAGGTAACAACAGCTGTGCCCCGCTGAAAGGGAGAGGGTGGGCCGTCCACAAAGGAGTGGTCACAGTTTTTATTCTATGTATGACAATGTATGACGATAATGATGCATATCATTAAAATGTATTCTTCAAGAAACTCCTGTGCCTCGACCAGGCCAGAGTTCTCATTACTGCGGTGCGTAATCTTCGTTATCTTCAGGAGCGTCCCACGCAGCGGCAGGGCCCCACCTGTAACCTGGAGGTTCCTAACTTTGTAACCAGCTCATTATTGTGCACTTTTGCAAATGCACACTGTTTGTAATCACAGAGTGACCTTTGAGAGGAGAAAACCATCCTTTAGAATCAAAGCATTCTTAGTACTATTGAAGCGTTTATTAACCTTAGTAGTACATCAAAATATACTTTAGTGGTAATACGCAAAGCTATGTAGAAATATTCAACAACTGTGACGATAAAAAAATACACAAAATGTGACATAAAGCATTTTGCTGAGTGGGCAGCAGTCTTATATTTACAGCGTGTAGCGAGTGGAGTTGGCTGTTAGCGTTAGCTCGGTGTGGACGTTAGCAAGAGCAGCAACAACAGAGCGTTTTCTAACAGCAGAGGCCCTCAGGCCCTCAGCAGCTTCACAGACAGAGCATGGACAGAAGAGAACAGGGAACATAACACAACAACTGTTAATATTATTGTAGTCAAATGTTTCACTTTCCAGTGACACAGGGAGCAGCCAGGTTGGATTTTCTAACTCAGGGTCGGTGATTCCTACTCCAGTTCCTGAGACCTAATTCTGAGACTGGACGTTGTTCCTGTTCCAATAGAAATGTACAACTCAGAAGTTGGGATTTTTGAGAACTGGACGCAGCATCAGTTTCTCCTGGATCCAGATCAACAACAAACACATTTCATTTATTTTTTGACCTATTACTGACCTTTAATGACAAGTTTATAAAATACAAAAATAAACTTTTGGTTGCTGCGCTAACAGACAAACCATCGCTGTCGACAGAGCTTCATTAACAGAGGAGGCTAAAACAACAACGAGCTCCTACAGAAAATACATTTTAATCCCAGTTTAATCACAAACAAAACTGTGATTTATTTCCCCAAGGAGGAAACAAAAACCTCATGTTTTTTCTTAAACTGTCTGCATAAAAAAGAAACCTCACACAGCTCACTTTAATGTCACCAAGATGTTTTAGACACAGTGTAATCAGATTTTTCTCTTTTCATGGCGTTTACAAAGATCCTCGAAGGCTACGCAGCAATCCAATATGGCGCCCAGACTGTGAGTCAACAACAGCATTAGTTTATGTTTTATTTTTATTTTCTCTTTAATTCTTTGACTGTGTCTCCTTTGGTCAGTTTGAGGCCGTCTCTGGACGTCTGTGGGTGAGTCTGACAGCTCCTGCTGGTCACTTTATTTTTACAGAATGAAAATATTGAGTGGCACAATTTGGACAATGAACAAAAAAAAAGTGTGTGATTCCACCTGGCACCATACAAAACAGAAAATGATAATAATAAGCTGTTGTGTTGAGTGTAACATGATGACAGTGGATGGTTAAAGCCACGTCACTGGATCTGACCTCTGCTGTCCTGATGCTGTTAGAATCTGTGACCTCATGTTTCCTAAAATCACTTTTACACTTAAACACTTTTATGATAAAAACAACGTGTCACTCTGAAACACTCAGGACAGTTTATCACGTCTCTCATTGGCAGTATTTGTCCACATTTCTTTGCCTTCTGTTTTTCTGTTCATGTTTTTGTGCTGTGTCTTTGTGTAAACGGCACATTTTATTCTAAAATTCACAGATTGTCTTCTTTCTCTGCAGCCACTGGGGGGCAGCACAGTTTCCAGCCTCTGGATCTCTGATGTTATTTCTCTTGGCTGTGGTCAGAGGCTGTAGTGCTCTGAAGCACAGCTCCTGACTCCGCCTCAGGTTTTTAACCCTCACCCCGTTAGGGACCGTTTGTGTTCATTTTTGTTTTTTTAATTTCATGGTCAATTCTTGTTTTAATGTTAGAGACATGAACATCTCCAAATACTTATGTTTTTGACCAAAGTTAAAAATGTTACCTTCATCTCTCACGTCAGCCTTTACATCAGTGTTAAAAACTGCACACTTGTCCCATTAAGGACCAGAAGTGTCCCATTGACTTCCATTATAACATCAACTTTTGTTTTAATTTAGACACAAAATAATGTGGTTCCTACAAAAACCTTCTCAATCTGAACTTCTGGGTAGAAAATTGAATCATTTGACATTTTTCATGTATTTACATGTTTGGGCCCTCAGGGGCCCATGGCTCTTTTGTTCAGAGGTTTTAGTGTTTTCCTGCTGTTTTATTTCAGGTAACTGTATATATATGTATATATATCATCATATATCAGAGAAGTGCTGTAAATGGTCTTGAGATGGTTTTTATCGACTTTGACTTTGTGTTTGTAAAAAGAAAATTAACCCAAAATTCATACACAGCCCCCAAACCTTTTGTTTACACGTTAACGCACTTTTGTAACAATTTTGGCACAAAACTGAAAAAAATCCTAAAAGCATCAGAAAACGTTTACAGTTGTGGTCGGGACAGGGGTTGATCAAAGATTTGAAAGTAGATAAAAATATGAATATTACATTTTTATAGCACTGTTGATGTTCGGGCACAGTTTGTGACAGTAAGTGTGTAATCTGTCTAAAGTGTGTCAGGATTAAAGTGAACTGATGCTTGCTTTTCCTCTTTAACCCTGTTCTAATGTGGTCTCCTCACAAACAGCTGCAGCACGTTTTGTTTCATTCACAGGTTTGAGTTTGACTTCACTTTACCTCTGCACACATTTTTATCTTACACACAACACTATATTTGTTATAGAACTTTGTTTTACTTCATATTTAGGTGATACTTGTTTTGTTTACATGGGATAATAATAATAATAATAATAATAATAATAAAGTTGATTTGTTTCCATCTCTTTGTTCAGAGCTCAGTTGTTAAACTGCTGTTATCAGAACTAAACCAGGAATAAACCAGGACTAAACCTGGCCTAAACCAGGTCTAAACCAGGTCTAAACCAGGACTAAACCAGCACTAAACCAGGACTAAACCAGGTCTAAACCAGCACTAAACCAGGACTAAACCAGAACTAAACCAGGTCTAAACCAGGTCTAAACCAGGCACTAAACCAGGCACTAAACCAGGTCTAAACCAGGTACTAAACCAGGAACTAAACCAGGACTAAACCAGGTCTAAACCAGGTACTAAACCAGGACTAAACCAGGTACTAAACCAGGTCTAAACCAGGACTAAACCAGGTCTAAACCAGGTCTAAACCAGGACTAAACCAGGTCTAAACCAGGACTAAACCAGGTCTAAACCAGGTCTAAACCAGGTCTAAACCAGGACTAAACCAGGTCTAAACCAGGACTAAACCAGGACTAAACCAGGTCTAAACCAGGACTAAACCAGGACTAAACCAGGTCTAAACCAGGGCTAAACCAGAACTAAACCAGGTCTAAACCAGGTCTAAACCAGGTCTAAACCAGGACTAAACCAGGACTAAACCAGAACTAAACCAGGTCTAAACCAGGTCTAAACCAGGACTAAACCAGGTCTAAACCAGGACTAAACCAGGACTAAACCAGGTCTAAACCAGGTCTAAACCAGGACTAAACCAGGACTAAACCAGCACTAAACCAGGACTAAACCAGAACTAAACCAGGTTCAAACCAGGACTAAACCAGGACTAAACCAGGACTAAACCAGGTCTAAACCAGGACTAAACCAGGTCTAAACCAGGACTAAACCAGGTCTAAACCAGGTCTAAACCAGGTCTAAACCAGGATTAATCACATGACAGAAAATGACACGCGCCCTGAGTAAACCATGACCACGTGACCTGCCGTCTTTTTACTTTCGTTTTCCCCTGACTTCTGTGGCGCAGATAAAGACAAGGATCCGGTGAGTAAACGCTCTGTGACTTTACTAAAAGCTTTTATTTTAGACGCCAACAAAGACAAAAAGTTAAAAAGTCCACAAACCATCGCGTGTTTGCTTCAACTCGCGCTAAATGACGCGAAACTGAGACGAACTGCTTCCGTTTCAGAACAGAAGACGTTCACTCTGCGCCAAACACAGACCGCGGTAAAGTGGCCCGCACGAGAAAAGCAGTTGCACAATCTGCCGAGTACTTACGGTAGCGGACTCCAGCTCTTGCTTCGTCTGGAAGATAGAGTCCTGCTGTTGTTACATAAATGTGCTTTTTACCATGAACACACTTTTAAGATTATATGGAGCTCATGGAAAACGAAATTAAATGACTTTTAAAAAAGAGTACAGGGTCTATTTATTTCTTTTTTAAAAAGATCATATTTAAATGTAGGCTAACTTTTCCTGAAGATGACTTTCTATAAACTGGAAATCTATATGACACTGTGTCCTCATGCATCCATGTAAACAACTATACAATATATGAAAAGTACAGCAAAATGTCTTTACAGTTCCATAGAATTACACACCACATGGTGCCATATTTATTTAATTCTCAAATAATTTTACACAGAGTGTGCCACAAATTCCACTGCAGTCATGTCCTCAGGGGCCCCTACCAGCATGCAAATGTTCATACAATTTTACTGTTCCAATTTTTAATAAATCATATTCAAAGTACAGTAAAGTGACCTGAGGTGCCATTTTTTCAATTTGATTTATTAAAAATGGGTTTGTTTGTCTTCAACAAAGCAGAAATGAAACCAAATCAGTAAAATGAGTAAAAGTAACTGTTCTCCAAAACTAAAGCGAAGGAAAAGTAGGTTTTATAAAATGTAGCACAGTCCCAAGCCCGGATAAAAAAGAGGAAGGGCAGGTAAAAAGCGAATAAAAGCTTCAGGGCTGTGAGCAAAGTCACGTTCAGCTCAGCCACGAATCGACCGAGCTCGGCTCAGCAGAGACTTCCACAAAAGACGACGGCTCAGGTTTTACCTTCAGCTGACGTCAGAATCCTAAAGGTTTATAGTTTAAACCTGAGCTGGAGCAGAATCTGAGCTAGAATCTGCTGCTGAACACTCAAAAGTCAGATGTGTTGCTGTGGTTTATGTTCATATCTCTGTGAGGACTGGGCTCATCCACAGGAAACAAAAACAGCACAAAGTTCAACGTCTTCTCTAAACTCAACTTATTTGTTGAGTTCAGAACAGAAAGCGCTGCAGCTGGGGCCACATTTTTAACAAACAAGAGCGAGACTAAAAAACATGAAATATCTTTTATTCCTCGCGCTCTCAGATTGTTTTATAGTTGACTTTTATGGTATCATTTATAATGACTTTGTGTTTTTCTGAGTTGTGTTGTTATTATTTATGATTCTGACACATTTCAGGTTTCACACCGTACGCTGTCTCCTGCCGAGTCAGTCTTTAATCAATCTAAATCTAAATGAGACAGCCTCACCATAATAATCCTGTGGTTTAAAGCTGAGTCCACTGACAGCAGCCACACTGTGTTGGAATAATATCACCACTTTCTGTTCTCAAGTCAATCAATCAAACTTTATTTCAGACTCACAGTTGGTCCATAGATAAACAGAATAATAATAAAACAGAGAACAACAACAAACAGCCAGCACAGGAGAGAGTAAACATTACATCTATAGTCCATACTCGCACTTTCTCCACTGCCTCAGAGTTCAGACTTGTACCGTACACTGCTCACCTGACGCTTTATTCAAACTGGAATCATTTCATTTTTCGAGCGGCAGAATAAATGAATAAAGAACATTTGTCCTGACAGCTGTGAGGTGGGCGCAGCTTCTGCACAAACAGCAGACTGGCCCTCGTCCACCCAGGGGCCCTCAGCAGGAGTCGGAGGCAGCGTTAATGCAACGTGAAGCTTTTTAAACTTAGCTTTACTGTAACTGCGCCACAAGGGGGCAGTGTGCAGCGGCGTGCAGTAAGATTTAAACAAAGCAGTGTTAACATTATCACAGCACATGCTACATTAGCGCGCTAACACATGAACCTGTGCATACAATTTACAATCCTGTCTCTGAAAATCCTCCTCCTCATCCTCACAGAGCTCTTCCCTGACCACAGGACACAGATATTTCACTTTACCCACAACATTTCACTCATTTTCTCCCAGAATAAAAGAGGGAGAAGCTGTCCTCCTGTCCTCCTTTGTCCTCACAATCACAACAACACACTTTTTACATTTTATGTCAAATTGCTGACCATAATCTGAACAAACTGTGAGCAGTTGTTGCAGAACAAGGGGACGCGACGACTAAGTCCTCAGCATAAAGAAGAAGGTTAATGAGCCTCTCTCCCACCGCAAACTCAACAAATAAGTTGAGTTTAGAGAAGACGTTGAACTTTGTGCTGTTTTTGTTTCCTGTGGATGAGCCCAGTCCTCACAGAGATATGAACATAAACCACAGCGACACATCTGACTTTTGAGTGTTCAGCAGCAGATTCTAGCTCAGATTCTGCTCCAGCTCAGGTTTAAACTATAAACCTTTAGGATTCTGACGTCAGCTGAACGCAGCTTATACATCAGTTTAGTTAAATCTGTTTTTATCTAAAATGATTACAATCATCTAAAAAGCTGTGTTGTGTTGAATGAAATAAAAATACAAGTGATGAAGTAATAACTGAGTGCAGCTTTATGGATCCAGAGAGAGGATGAAACTAATGGATGGATAAAAAATAAAAAGTGTAGTCAGCTCTAAAACCTGAGACATTAACTCTTCATCTGTTTTCTTTTCCAGACTGGAGCTGTTTACTGGAGCTGGCATCATGCTCTGCACCCGCTGTGAGCCGCATCACTACATTATTATTATTATTATTATTATTATTATTATTATTATTATTATTATTATTATTATTATTATACTGCTTTATATTAATATTATTATACTTCTTTATATTATTATTATTATTATTATTTATATTATTATTGTGCTTTTAAGTTTTTATTTAGTTTTTATTGTGATCGTTCATGAAAACCAAGACTCAGTTTCTCATAAGATTAGAGTTTTACAGAATCCTCTGCTGCTGGAATGGAATGAAGTAAAAAGTATTTTATGTAAAAGTTTATACAGAGGACAGTACCCAGTTAGGTCAGAAGGGGGCGCCAGATCAGAGGAAAAAGTCAGTAGTAGAGGTTTTATATTTGATCTTATTCCATGCACAGTAAAAATGTGCGTGTCCTCTGTCATTTGTCCGTTTTGTAAATGAAACCAACGTCAGAGCAGTTTTGTGAAGGAAGCGGCGCAGGCTTCAGTGGTTTTCTGTAAAAGTTTGTTTGGCTCTGAAACCTGGAGCAGCTTTCAGCTCTGTCCCAGCAGAGGACGGACGATTATAAAGTTTCTGATGCAGCCTTTCTTTAAAAACATTCTCAAAACATAATAATAATGTGAATTTGTAAAGACTACAGATGATTAAATGAGGCTGAGTCCAATCCAAATGTGCTGCTGCTGGTTCCACAGAGTCAGCGCTGACAAAAACTCCCAGAGTGCACTGCTGCTACAAATCACTTATTAGTTCTCTAGTTTAGGTTTGTGGAGGAGAAAGTGTTTAAAATGACGTTTCAGATATTAAATATACAATTAAAATGAATTATTGTTGAACAGTTAACGCTGCCATGAACCAGAAAGGAGTCTGATGTTGTCTTCAGGAAACTACAGTTCCCATGAGTCTGTGCTCCACTCCAGTGGATTTTACAAACTGCACTTCCTCCTTCACTGCATTTTAAACACATTTGTGTTTCTCTGAGTCGAGCTTTGAAATCCTTTGTTTTTACACCGCTCTTATTGAAAATCTGTAAATATTGTTTAGTCCTGGTTTAGTCCAGGTTTAGTCCTGGTTTAGTCCAGGTTTAGACCAGGTTTAGTCCAGGTTTAGACCAGGTTTAGTCCAGGTTTAGTCCAGGTTTAGTCCTGGTTTAGTCCTGGTTTAGTCCAGGTTTAGTCCTGGTTTAGTCCTGGTTTAGTCCAGGTTTAGACCAGGTTTAGTCCAGGTTTAGACCAGGTTTAGTCCAGGTTTAGTCCAGGTTTAGTCCAGGTTTAGTCCTGGTTTAGTCCAGGTTTAGTCCAGGTTTAGACCTGGTTTAGACCTGGTTTAGTCCAGGTTTAGTCCTGGTTTAGTCCTGGTTTAGTCCAGGTTTAGTCCTGGTTTAGTCCTGGTTTAGTCCAGGTTTAGTCCAGGTTTAGACCTGGTTTAGACCTGGTTTAGTCCTGGTTTAGACCAGGTGTAGTCCAGGTTTAGACCAGGTTTAGTCCAGGTTTAGTCCAGGTTTAGTCCAGGTTTAGACCTGGTTTAGTCCAGGTTTAGTCCAGGTTTAGTCCTGGTTTAGTCCTGGTTTAGTCCAGGTTTAGTCCTGGTTTAGTCCTGGTTTAGTCCAGGTTTAGACCAGGTTTAGTCCAGGTTTAGACCTGGTTTAGTCCTAGTTTAGTCCTGGTTTAGTCCTGGTTTAGTCCTGGTTTAGACCTGGTTTAGTCCTGGTTTAGTCCAGGTTTAGTCCAGGTTTAGACCTGGTTTAGACCTGGTTTAGTCCAGGTTTAGTCCTGGTTTAGTCCTGGTTTAGTCCAGGTTTAGTACCATGGTTTAGACCTGGTTTAGACCTGGTTTAGTCCTGGTTTAGTCCAGGTTTAGACCAGGTTTAGTCCAGGTTTAGACCAGGTTTAGTCCAGGTTTAGTCCTGGTTTAGTCCTGGTTTAGTCCAGGTTTAGACCAGGTTTAGTCCAGGTTTAGTCCAGGTTTAGTCCAGGTTTAGACCAGGTTTAGTCCAGGTTTAGTCCAGGTTTAGTCCTGGTTTAGTCCTGGTTTAGTCCTGGTTTAGTCCAGGTTTAGTCCTGGTTTAGTCCTGGTTTAGTCCAGGTTTAGTCCTGGTTTAGTCCAGGTTTAGTCCAGGTTTAGACCTGGTTTAGACCTGGTTTAGACCTGGTTTAGTCCTGGTTTAGACCAGGTTTAGTCCAGGTTTAGACCTGGTTTAGACCTGGTTTAGTCCAGGTTTAGTCCTCTGTAGGACAGGGGCAGTCGGTGAATTGTCTTTGTCAGTCATTCATTTTAATTTTGTTCTTTTGTTTTCGCAGGTTTTAAAAACGATCCTCCGAAGGTTTTCAGGAAGGACAAAGCGATCGGTGAGACTCTGACTCTGAGCAGCTTCTCTCTGCTCATGATGGACTCAAATTATTCTGTAGTTTATTACAAACATCTCCTGGTTTAGTCCTGGTCTAGTCCTGGTTTAGTCCTGGTTTAGTCCAGGTTTAGTCCTAGGTTTAGTCCTGGTTTAGTCCTGGTTTAGACCTGGTTTAGTCCTAGTTTAGTCCTGGTTTAGTCCTGGTTTAGTCCTGGTTTAGACCTGGTTTAGTCCTGGTTTAGTCCAGGTTTAGTCCTGGTTTAGACCTGGTTTAGTCCAGGTCTAGTCCAGGTTTAGTCCTGGTTTAGTCCTGGTTTAGTCCTGGTCTAGTCCTGGTTTAGTCCAGGTTTAGTCCAGGTCTAGTCCAGGTTTAGTCCTGGTTTAGTCCTGGTTTAGTCCTGGTTAAGACCTGGTTTAGTCCTGGTTTAGACCTGGTTTAGTCCTGGTTTAGCCCTGGTTTAGGTCCTGGTTTAGACTTGGTTTAGTCCTGGTTTAGTCCTGGTTTAGTCCTGGTTTAGTCCTGGTCTAGTCCTGGTTTAGACCTAGTTTAGTCCTGGTTTAGACCTGGTTTAGTCCTGATTTAGTCCTGGTTTAGTCCTGGTTTAGTCCTGCTTTAGTCCTGGTCTAGTCCTGGTCTAGTCCAGGTTTAGTCCAGGTCTAGTCCAGGTTTAGTCCTGGTTTAGTCCTGGTTTAGTCCTGGTTTAGTCCTGGTCTAGTCCTGGTTTAGTCCAGGTTTAGTCCAGGTCTAGTCAAGGTTTAGTCCTGGTTTAGTCCTGGTTTAGTCCTGGTCTAGTCCTGGTTTAGTCCTGGTTTAGTCCTGGTTTAGTCCTGGTCTAGTCCTGGTCTAGTCCAGGTTTAGTCCAGGTTTAGTCCAGGTCTAGTCCAGGTCTAGTCCAGGTCTAGTCCTGGTTTAGTCCTGGTTTAGTCCTGGTTTAGTCCTGGTCTAGTCCAGGTTTAGTCCTGGTTTAGTCCTGGTCTAGTCCTGGTTTAGTCCAGGTTTAGTCCTGGTTTAGTCCAGGTCTAGTCCTGGTTTAGTCCTGGTTTAGTCCTGGTCTAGTCCTGGTCTAGTCCTGGTTTAGTCCAGGTTTAGTCCAGGTTTAGTCCAGGTCTAGTCCAGGTCTAGTCCTGGTTTAGTCCAGGTTTAGACCAGGTTTAGTCCAGGTTTAGACCAGGTTTAGTCCAGGTTTAGTCCAGGTTTAGTCCTGGTTTAGTCCTGGTTTAGTCCTGGTTTAGTCCAGGTTTAGACCAGGTTTAGTCCTGGTTTAGTCCAGGTTTAGTCCTGGTTTAGTCCTGGTTTAGTCCAGGTTTAGTCCAGGTTTAGTCCTGGTTTAGTCCTGGTCTAGTCCTGGTTTAGTCCTGGGGTAGTCCTGGTTTAGTCCTAGTTTAGACCTGGTTTAGTCCTGGTTTAGACCTGGTTTAGTCCTAGTTTAGACCTGGTTTAGTCCTGGTTTAGTTCTGGTTTAGACCAGGTTTAGTCCTGGTTTAGTCCTGGTTTAGTCCTGGTTTAGTCCTGGTCTAGTCCTGGTTTAGTCCTGGTTTAGTCCAGGTTTAGTCCTGGTTTAGTCCTGGGTTAGTCCTGGTTTAGTCCTGGTTTAGTCCTAGTTTAGACCTGGTTTAGACCTGGTTTAGTCCTGGTTTAGTCCTGGTTTAGTCCTGGTTTAGTCCAGGTTTAGTCCAGGTTTAGTCCTGGTTTAGTCCTGGGTTAGTCCTGGTTTAGTCCTGGTTTAGTCCAGGTTTAGTCCAGGTTTAGTCCTGGTCTAGTCCTGGTTTAGTCCAGGTTTAGTCCTGGTTTAGTCCTGGTTTAGTCCTGGTTTAGTCCTGGGTTAGTCCTGGTTTAGTCCAGGTTTAGTCCAGGTTTAGTCCTGGTTTAGTCCTGGTCTAGTCCTGGTCTAGTCCTGGTTTAGTCCTGGTTTAGTCCAGGTTTAGTCCTGGTTTAGTCCTGGGGTAGTCCTGGTTTAGTCCTGGTTTAGTCCTGGTTTAGTCCTGGTTTAGTCCTGGTTTAGTCCTGGTCTAGTCCTGGTTTAGTCCAGGTTTAGTCCTGGTTTAGTCCTGGTTTAGTCCTGGTTTAGTCCAGGTTTAGTCCAGGTTTAGTCCAGGTTTAGTCCTGGTCTAGTCCTGGTTTAGTCCAGGTTTAGTCCTGGTTTAGTCCTGGTTTAGTCCTGGTTTAGTCCTGGGGTAGTCCTGGTTTAGTCCTGGTTTAGTCCAGGTTTAGTCCAGGTTTAGTCCTGGTTTAGTCCTGGTCTAGTCCTGGTCTAGTCCTGGTTTAGTCCTGGTTTAGTCCAGGTTTAGACCTGGTTTAGTCCTGGGGTAGTCCTGGTTTAGTCCTGGTTTAGTCCAGGTTTAGTCCTGGTTTAGTCCTGGTCTAGTCCTGGTCTAGTCCTGGTCTAGTCCTGGTTTAGTCCAGGTTTAGTCCTGGTTTAGTCCTGGGGTAGTCCTGGTTTAGTCCAGGTTTAGTCCTGGTTTAGTCCTGGTTTAGTCCAGGTTTAGTCCTGGTTTAGTCCTGGGGTAGTCCTGGTTTAGTCCTGGTTTAGTCCAGGTTTAGTCCAGGTCTAGTCCTGGTCTAGTCCTGGTTTAGTCCAGGTTTAGTCCTGGTTTAGTCCTGGTTTAGTCCTGGGGTAGTCCTGGTTTAGTCCTGGTTTAGTCCAGGTTTAGTCCAGGTTTAGTCCTGGTTTAGTCCTGGTCTAGTCCTGGTTTAGTCCAGGTTTAGTCCTGGTTTAGTCCTGGGTTAGTCCTGGTTTAGTCCTGGTTTAGTCCTGGTTTAGTCCAGGTTTAGTCCAGGTTTAGTCCTGGTCTAGTCCTGGTTTAGTCCAGGTTTAGTCCTGGTTTAGTCCTGGTTTAGTCCTGGTTTAGTCCTGGGGTAGTCCTGGTTTAGTCCAGGTTTAGTCCAGGTTTAGTCCAGGTTTAGTCCTGGTTTAGTCCTGGTCTAGTCCTGGTCTAGTCCTGGTTTAGTCCTGGTTTAGTCCAGGTTTAGTCCTGGTTTAGTCCTGGGGTAGTCCTGGTTTAGTCCTGGTTTAGTCCAGGTTTAGTCCTGGTTTAGTCCTGGTCTAGTCCTGGTCTAGTCCTGGTCTAGTCCTGGTTTAGTCCAGGTTTAGTCCTGGGGTAGTCCTGGTTTAGTCCTGGTTTAGTCCTGGTTTAGTCCTGGTTTAGTCCAGGTTTAGTCCTGGTTTAGTCCTGGGGTAGTCCTGGTTTAGTCCTGGTTTAGTCCAGGTTTAGTCCAGGTTTAGTCCTGGTCTAGTCCAGGTTTAGTCCTGGTTTAGTCCTGGTTTAGTCCTGGTTTAGTCCTGGGGTAGTCCTGGTTTAGTCCTGGTTTAGTCCAGGTTTAGTCCAGGTTTAGTCCTGGTTTAGTCCTGGTTTAGTCCTGGTCTAGTCCTGGTCTAGTCCTGGTTTAGTCCTGGTTTAGTCCAGGTTTAGTCCAGGTTTAGTCCTGGTTTAGTCCTGGTTTAGTCCTGGTTTAGTCCTGGTTTAGTCCAGGTTTAGTCCTGGTTTAGTCCTGGGGTAGTCCTGGTTTAGTCCAGGTTTAGTCCAGGTTTAGTCCTGGTTTAGTCCTGGTTTAGTCCTGGGGTAGTCCTGGTTTAGTCCTGGGGTAGTCCTGGTTTAGTCCAGGTTTAGTCCAGGTTTAGTCCTGGTTTAGTCCTGGTTTAGTCCTGGTTTAGTCCTGGTTTAGTCCAGGTCTAGTCCTGGTCTAGTCCTGGTTTAGTCCAGGTTTAGTCCTGGTTTAGTCCTGGTTTAGTCCTGGGGTAGTCCTGGTTTAGTCCAGGTTTAGTCCAGGTCTAAGTCCTGTGTTGTCTCCACAGATGATGATGACGATGATGAACAAGAAGAATCCAACAAAACAGAACGTCCAGACTGTAAGGACACAGAGGACACAGAGGACACAGAGAGGACAGAGAGGACACAGAGAGGACAGAGAGGACACAGAGAAGACAGAGAGGACACAGAGGACACAGAGGACACAGAGAGGACAGAGAGGACACAGAGAGGACAGAGAGGACACAGAGAGGACAGAGAGAGGACACAGAGGACAGAGAGGACACAGAGGACACAGAGGACACAGAGAGGACAGAGAGGACACAGAGAGGACAGAGAGGACACAGAGAGGACAGAGAGGACACAGAGAGGACAGAGAGGACACAGAGAGGACAGAGAGAGGACACAGAGGACAGAGAGGACACAGAGGACACAGAGGACACAGAGAGGACAGAGAGGACACAGAGAGGACAGAGAGGACACAGAGAGGACAGAGAGGACACAGAGAGGACACAGAGAGGACAGAGAGGACACAGAGGACACAGAGGACACAGAGAGGACACAGAGGACACAGAGAGGACACAGAGAGGACAGAGAGGACACAGAGAGGACACAGAGAGGACACAGAGAGGACAGAGAGGACACAGAGAGGACACAGAGAGGACAGAGAGGACACAGAGAGGACACAGAGAGGACACAGAGAGGACAGAGAGGACACAGAGAGGACACAGAGAGGACACAGAGAGGACAGAGAGGACACAGAGAGGACACAGAGAGGACACAGAGAGGACAGAGAGGACACAGAGAGGACAGAGAGGACACAGAGAGGACACAGAGAGGACACAGAGGACACAGAGAGGACACAGAGAGGACACAGAGGACACAGAGAGGACAGAGAGGACACAGAGAGGACAGAGAGGACACAGAGAGGACAGAGAGGACACAGAGAGGACAGAGAGGACACAGAGAGGACAGAGAGAGGACACAGAGGACACAGAGAGGACAGAGAGGACACAGAGAGGACAGAGAGGACAGAGAGGACACAGAGAGGACACAGAGAGGACAGAAAGGACAGAGAGGACACAGAGAGGACAGAGAGGACAGAGAGGACACAGAGAACACAGAGAGGACAGAAAGGACAGAGAGGACACAGAGAGGACAGAGAGGACAGAGAGGACAGAGAGGACACAGAGAGGACACAGAGAGGACACAGAGAGGACACAGAGAGGACAGAGAGGACAGAGAGGACAGAGAGGACACAGAGGACAGAGAGGACACAGAGAGGACACAGAGAGGACAGAGAGGACACAGAGGACACAGAGAGGACAGAGAGGACAGAGAGGACACAGAGAGGACAGAGAGGACACAGAGAGGACACAGAGAGGACAGAGAGGACAGAGAGGACACAGAGAGGACACAGAGAGGACACAGAGAGGACAGAGAGGACAGAGAGGACACAGAGAGGACAGAGAGGACAGAGAGGACAGAGAGGACACAGAGAGGACACAGAGAGGACACAGAGAGGACAGAGAGGACACAGAGAGGACACAGAGAGGACACAGAGAGGACAGAGAGGACAGAGAGGACACAGAGAGGACACAGAGAGGACAGAGAGGACACAGAGAGGACACAGAGAGGACAGAGAGGACACAGAGCGTCCTTGTGTTTATTAAAGTGCAGTATTAATAAAGTGATAATAATTGTGTGTGTTTTGTGTCACAGTGTGAAGAATCAAATGAAGCAGAGCTGCAGTGAGTCCATCGTGTTCTTTATAAAGATCATTTTGGTGTCGCTGCTCACACTGAGCTGGAATAAATCATATCCACTCATATTTTTATCAAACTGCTGTGGGTTTAAAGTCTTCATGTTGGCTTTGAAATGTTCTGAGTTGTGTTTTCTTTCAGATCTGAAGATGTTTGTCCTCGTCCTCCTCAGAGACGGTGGACGAGTCCTAACGCTTCAGCTCCAGCACAAACTTTAGAAATATGGCAAATAAATAAATGAACAAAAGCTTTGTGAATGGTTTCTGTCAAAAACTACAAGACTTTATTTAAGAATTCAACTGTTCCAGGGTAAAAAGAAACAAAAATGTGCAGAGAATCTAAACACAAACAAATATTTAAATACAACAGGAAACAGGAAAAAGCAGAGAAAGGAGGCAGAGAGGAGTTCTCATGTTCTCTCTGAGTCTCAACCTAAAACCTGCACAATAATCCTCCAACTCATCTGTGGCTCCGTGAGTTTGTGCTTTTTGAACTTCATTATTTTCTGAGTATAATCCAAGAGTTTTAGGAAGTCTGTGACAGAAATGTTAAATCTATAAATGTGACTTATTGGAGAGACTGGAAGGAGCTGTGTTTTTAGGAAAAATGATAAATGTGTCAGAGTTTGTGTTTGGTTTGATGTGGAACTTTTTCTTTTTCATATCAATATTGTTTTGTTTGTTACAAGTGATTTTAAAACTCCTCGATGTTAAAAACAAAAGGGAAATGTCTTTTCCACAAAGCAAAGGTTTAATATGATTTCATTTTTATAACAAACACTAAATTTGAAACAGATATAAAATGATATAAATGACACTGAATTAGTTTTTTATTTTTAAAGCTACAAAGCCATGAATACAATCTTGTGTATTTCTGTTGTTGTTGTGTGAGTTTTTCTGTAAACCTCCTCATTTATGTCTGACTGTAACAAAAACAAATGTCCAAGCCACTTTAATAACTTTATACTTTAGAAAAAGTGAACTAACAGCAGTTTAGACCAAACTGGTGCATGAACCTCTGTCATATGTTAGTCATGTGACAAAAGTGTGTGGCTGTAAAAACATAAACCATGTTATATTCTGTTTGTCTGTGTTCAAATGTTCATTATATGAATCTGTCACAGCTCAGCCACAGCTCCTTAAACAATCACAGTTTACAGAGGAGTTCATTTTAACTTTATCTAAACTCTGACTTTACTGTGAGATAAACCACTGATGGCCTCCTGCTTTGTGAAAGGTTTATTCTCTAACTTGAAGTCATTGTTATTTTCTGAGGGGGACACAGTGGCAGAGTGGTTAGTGCTCTCGCCTCCCTGCAGGAGGTTGTGGGTTTGATTCTCAGGCCAACATGAACTCTCTGGTGGTTCAGTGTTACTGAGGCTTCTCTTCCTCCCACCGTCCAAACACATGCATGTGTTAGAGTGAACTGCTGACTCTCAATCAATCAATGATTTTGTGATGAGCTGAGTTGTGTAAAATGAATGAGTGATGAAGGGAGCGTTGTTCAGCTTTTCGTTAAGCGAGTTGGATTTTCTCTGTGTTACTGAAATGTCAGGTTATGCGGAACACAGGAAGGACGGACCCAAAATGCAGACTCAAAAATAGATTTAATATAACTCACGGAGAAGACGAAAACCACGACCATACAAGACAAAAACTCAACAAACTCAACAAAAACTCAACAAAAACTCAACAAACTCAACAAAAACTCAACAAACTCAACAAAAACTCAACAAACTCAACAAAAACTCAACAAACTCAACAAAAACTCAACAAACTCAACAAAAACTCAACAAAAACTCAACAAACTCAACAAAAACTCAACAAACTCAACAAACTCAACAAAAACTCAACAAAAACTCAACAAACTCAACAAAAACTCAACAAAAACTCAACAAACTCAACAAAAACTCAACAAACTCAACAAAAACTCAACAAACTCAACAAAAACTCAACAAACTCAACAAAAACTCAACAAAAACTCAACAAACTCAACAAAAACTCAACAAAAACTCAACAAACTCAACAAAAACTCAACAAACTCAACAAACTCAACAAACTCAACAAACACAATGAACTCAATGAACCGACAAAAACCAGGGGAGGACACAGGACATAAATACACAAAGGAATGAGGCACAGGTGAAACACATTAAGGCGGGGCAGGCAATCACACACGCGGGAAACACAAGAGGAAGGAAGTAAACCAGAAAAACATGGAAACTAACTGGGAATACAAAATAAAACAAGGGAAACAAACACAGAAAACAAGACAAAGACATGGGACATGACATGAGACTTGGATGTCTGTCGTGAGTGCAGCGCTCTCTGTGAACCTTTACCATCTGACTGCATGTTTTTAACTCCCCTCGGACGTCTGGTCGTGGGGGAGGCTTAGCGACTGTTTACAAGAAAAAATGTATTTGTAAACAGCTGAGCCCGACAGCATCCTCTTCCAGCTTTGAAATGAACTTGTTCGAGCTCGGCACTGCGCTCCCATTATTGTGCGCGGTTATATACAGACCGCCAAAATACAATCAAGACTTTATGGGAGACTTTCCTGACTTTTTGGCTGGAATAATGCCACAATATGATCGCGTTTTAATCATAGGTGATTTTAACATCGACGTGTGTTCGGATAAACCGCTGGCCAAAGAGTTTTTAAACCTCATTGATTCTTTTAATTTGACACAGTGAGTATCTGGTCCAACACATGAATGTGGGCACACTCTTGACTTGGTTTTAACGCATGGTTTTACTGTTTCGAACCTGACACTTTGTGATGCAACATTTTCTGACCATAAACCTGTTGTTTTTGATTTCCCTCTGTCTTGTCCTGTGGTTAAGTCGTGCGCTCCTGCGCAACGCCGTCGTGTTGTAAATTCCTCCACTGCTGCTCAGTTCTCCGCTGCATTTAGTCAGAACTCGATGGCGAGCCCATGTGAGAATGTGTGCCCTACTGCAGATGTCGAGGAACTATCCTCTCGCTTTAACTCAGCTCGTCTGTCAATATTAGATCCTGTGGCTCCGATGAAAACAAGGCACTCCAAACCCATTCCTGAGCCGTGGATAAATGACGTTACACGCGCTGCTAGACGTGAATGCAGGAGCTGAGCGTAAGTGGAAAAAAGACAAACTGCAGGTGTCTTTTCAAATATTACGAGACAGTTGGCGTTTTTATCAGAGAACAGTGAAAGTTGCTAGAATGAAACATTTTTCTGATATTATTGTGTCACATTGCAACAACCCCCGTGTTTTGTTTAAAACTATTAATAATGTTCTGAATGTCCCACAACCTGCCTCCCAGGAGGCTTCAGCTGAGGTCTGTGAGAGATTTTTGCACTTTTTTATTAGTAAGGTTGAAAGTACTAGGGCCTTAATTTGCCATCCATTGTATGACCCATCAATTTCTGTCAGGTTTTCTGCTGTTTTTGACCAGTTTGATCTTGTCAGTTTGCCTTTTTTAAACAAAATGATTGTTCATGTGAAGCCTTCTGGATCTCCAAATGATCCACTTCCACCTCGTTTATTTAAAGAGGTCTTTTCCACTTTGGCTCCGTATGTGCTTCACATTTTAAACTCCAGCTTGGCAAATGTTATTGTGCCTGAGAGTTTTAAACATGCTGTGGTGCAACCAATGATCAAGAAGCCTGGTTTAGACACTTCGGTCATCTCAAATGTTAGGCCCATCTCTAAGCTCACTTTTATTTCAAAAATTTTAGAAAAAAATTGTTTATTGCCAGTTGAAATCGTTCTTAGATGCACATGACATCCTCGAGGTGTTCCAGTCTGGCTTCAAAACCCTGCACAGTACAGAGGCAGCACTGCTGAGAGAGTTTAATGATGTTCTTTTAGCCACAGATTCTGGACGCTGTGTCCTTCTGGTTCTGCTGGAGCTAACAGCTGCCTTTGACTCTGTGGACCATGAGATCCTTTTGTCCCGGCTTCAGAACTCTGTGGGCATTCAGGGCTGTGCTTTGGAATGGTTTAGGTCCTACCTTACAGGTAGACAATTTTGTGTTCAAGTTAGGGCCGCTGAGTCCTCTGCAGCCCCTCTCAGGTGTGGAGTGCCTCAAGGTTCCATTCTCGGGCCTCTTCTTTTTTCATTGTATCTTCTTCCGCTTGGGTCAATCCTGGCATCTCATTCCATTTTTATGCAGATGATACTCAAATGTATATGCCGCTAAAGTGAGAACATGCATATTGTGCAAAACAACTTCTAGTGTGTGTTGATGAAATCAAGGCATGGATGTCGCTAAACTTCTTGAATTTTAATGATAAAAAGACTGAGGTCCTGTTGTTTGGGCCTAGTCATGCTACAACTGTTACTGGAGACCTGGGTGCTCTGACACATTACGTGAAGCCTACAGCAACAAACCTGGGAGTGAGACTGGATGCTGATCTGAAACTGGATGCTCAGATCAGCTCAGTTGTGAGGTCAAGCTTTTTTCAGCTGCGACAGCTCGCCAAAGTCAAACCAGTCCTCTCTCAACATCACTTTCAGATTTTAATTCATGCTTTTATTACAAATTGTTTAGACTATTGCAATGCACTTTATGTTGGGCTCAGCCAGACGTCGCTTGCCCGACTGCAGCTTGTTCAAAACGCTGCTGCTCGGCTTTTAACTGGTACAAAAAAACATGAACACATTCCCCCAATTTTAAAGTCATTGCACTGGCTTCCAGTTCGTTTCCGTGTTGATTTTAAAATTATTTTATTTGTTTTTAAACTGCCTCCATGGTCTCGCCCCTCAGTATCTGTGTGACCTGCTTCAGCCCTGCAGCCCTGCGCTCTCTAAGGTCTGCAGATCAATCTTTGTTAGTCGTCCCAAAAACAAGGAGGAAGCTTAGAGGGGAGCGCTCTTTCTCAGTTGCTGCTCCTAAACTGTGGACTGTACCCCTGCTCCTTAGACCTGAGCTGAATCACTTCCTGTTTTTAAGTCCTCTCTTAAAACGCACCTTTTCTCTTTGGCTTTTACCTCAGTTTGAGATGTTGACTTTTATTGTTTTTATAGTTTTTATTGGTTTTATTTATTATTTATTATTGATTCACCTTCGTTTTATATTAGGCATAAGTCTCTGTTCTTATATTTCCTTACATGGATTTTTCTTTGTTGTGTTTTTATTTTCTTATTGCTGTGTACAGCACTTTGGCCGACTGTGTTGTTTTTAAATGCTTTATAAATAAAGTTGAGTTGAGTTGAGCTGAGAGAGACTGCAGAGAGAGCAGGATGGAGCTGGGGCTGAGTGACGATTACAGAATGTTTCTGTAAAAACAGTTCTGTGAGAACTGAACAAGCTCGCGTGTTTAAGTCTGATTGTTTGCTCTGATGTTGGTTTAACACAGACACAAACTGTTGACAAAACAAACAAAACAAACAAAACCACCCAGTGTTACAGGATTCTGGTGGTAAAAGATTACTGACATCCTTCTGAAAAAAGAGGAAGAGAAAATATGAGATTTTATGTAACCAGACGTTAAAGGAAGGAAGTCTTCAGTCAATTATTTTTCTGCAAGTCTTGCATTTTCATTCTGTTTACCACACAGACAGTAAACAATCATTAATTATCCTGGAGATGCTGGGACAGGGCGCTGCTCGGTGGCTCCTAGGCATGGGACGTTCACAAAATCCAGGGTTTGGTTTGGTTTTGCCGTAAAGATTCTCTCTTTATTTAGTTTTTATGTTTTTGTTGATGTGGTAATGTTTTTCACATGTTGTGCATAAAGAAAGAGTTCCTGGATCAGACCTGGTCCTGGATCAGACCTGGTCCTGGCTCAGACCTGGTCCTGGATCAGACCTGGTCCTGGATCAGACCTGGTCCTGGATCAGACCTGGTCCTGGATCAGACCTGGTCCTGGCTCAGACCTGGTCCTGGATCAGACCTGGTCCTGGATCAGACCTGGTCCTGGCTCAGACCTGGTCCCGGCCCAGACCTGGTCCTGGATCAGACCTGGTCCTGGCTCAGACCTGGTCCTGGCTCAGACCTGGTCCTGGCTCAGACCTGGTCCTGGCTCAGACCTGGTCCTGGATCAGACCTGGTCCTGGCTCAGACCTGGTCCCGGCTCAGACCTGGTCCCGGATCAGACCTGGTCCCGGCTCAGACCTGGCTCAGACCTGGTCCCGGCTCAGACCTGGTCCCGGCTCAGACCTGGTCCCGGCTCAGACCTGGTCCTGACCTGGTCCAGACCTGGTCCCGGCTCAGACCTGGTCCCGGCTCAGACCTGGTCCTGACCTGGTCTCGGCTCAGACCTGGTCCCGGCTCAGACCTGGTCCTGACCTGGTCCAGACCTGGTCCTGGCTCAGACCTGGTCCTGGCTCAGACCTGGTCCTGACCTGGTCTCGGCTCAGACCTGGTCCTGGTCCTGACCTGGTCCCGGCTCAGACCTGGTCCCGGCTCAGACCTGGTCCCGGCTCAGACCTGGTCCCGGCTCAGACCTGGTCCCGGATCAGACCTGGTCCCGGATCAGACCTGGTCCCGGATCAGACCTGGTCCCGGATCAGACCTGGTCCTGGCTCAGACCTGGTCCTGACCTGGTCCCGGCTCAGACCTGGTCCCGGCTCAGACCTGGTCCTGGCTCAGACCTGGTCCTGGCTCAGACCTGGTCCTGACCTGGTCCCGGCTCAGACCGGGTCCTGGCTCAGACCTGGTCCCGACTCAGACCTGGTCCCGGCTCAGACCTGGTCCCGACTCAGACCTGGTCCTGGCTCAGACCTGGTCCTGGTCCTGACCTGGTCCCGGATCAGACCTGGTCCTGGCTCAGACCTGGTCCTGACCTGGTCCCGGCTCAGACCTGGTCCTGACCTGGTCCCGGCTCAGACCTGGTCCTGACCTGGTCCCGGCTCAGACCTGGTCCCAGTTCAGACCAGGTCCCGGCTCAGACCTGGTCCTGACCTGGTCCTGGCTCAGACCTGGTCCCGGCTCAGACCTGATCCCGGATCAGACCTGGTCCTGGCTCAGACCTGGTCCCGGCTCAGATTTGGTCCCGGCTCAGACCTGGTCCCGGCTCAGACCTGGTCCTGGATCAGACCTGGTCCTGACCTGGTCCCGGCTCAGACCTGGTCCTGGATCAGACCTGGTCCTGGTCTAACCCAGAGACAGTGAGGGACAGGGACAAATGCAGAGGACACATTTGTCCCAGGGACAATAAAGCCTGCCTTAAGAAAAGCTAACCTCGAGCTTTAAACCATCAGGGGAAGGTTTTTCACTGCAGTCTAACTTTTTATTATGAAATAAACTAAACCACTGTGACATTAATGCTCCTGTGTTTTATATAAATATTGTATATTTTGTGTTGTGTCTTTAATAAAAACTGCTGAAAATCTTTGCTCCTCAGCTCCACAGCAGGTTTGTGAATTAGAGGACAAACAGCGCCCCCTGGTGGTTTTCAGAGGGACGTGAACTGAGACGCAGCTTGTTTTTCTCATTAAATATAAAGTTAGAACCAAATCAATAAAATATTGTTTCAACAGTGAAATAAGAGAGGGATGTTTCCAGTCTCTGTGCTGTGACATGAATGAGAAGTGTTTATGTTTTTATTTGTTGTCACATGGAGATGGAAATGGAAATTTTAAATAAATAAAATTACATAAAAATATGAAAAATAAATGTTGGTAGATTAGGCAGAAAGATTTGTTTTATGTAACACATTTTCAGAGAATGAAGCCACACATAAAAATAAGTTTAAACATCTCTGTATTAATGTAATCTTTCTGATTTGTTGAATAATGTTTCTGTTTAATGTTTACGTTGTCCTCTGATAAACTTTCACTTTTTTATTTAACGTTTGTGTTTTAGGCCACGCCTCTTTATTTCTGGGAGTGGTTTTCATCTCATGTCTTGGATAAATGCAACCAAATGCTTTCACTTCTGATGTGATCCTTGTTGTGAGGTGAACTCGTCTGTGGCTTGGTGAGTTTGTGTTTTTTTCATTATTTTCTGAGTATAATCCAAGAGTTTTAGGAAGTCTGTGACAGAAATGTTAAATCTATAAATGTGACTTGAAATGTTTGGAGAGACTCAAAAGACCTGCGTTTTTAGGAAATAAACTGCGTCATCAAAGAGGTGCAGAGTTTGTGTTTGGTTTGATGTGGAACTTTTTCTTTTTCATATCAATATTGTTTTGTTTGTTACAAGTGATTTTAAAACTCCTCGATGTTAAAAACAAAAGGGAAATGTCTTTTCCACAAAGCAAAGGTTTAATATGATTTCATTTTTATAACAAACACTAAATTTGAAACAGATATAAAATGATATAAATGACACTGAATTAGTTTTTTATTTTTAAAGCTACAAAGCCATGAATACAATCTTGTGTATTTCTGTTGTTGTTGTGTGAGTTTTTCTGTAAACCTCCTCATTTATGTCTGACTGTAACAAAAACAAATGTCCAAGCCACTTTAATAACTTTATACTTTAATAAATGAATGAATGATTTTGTGATGAGCTGAGTTGTGTAAAATGAATGAGTGATGAGGGAGCGTTGTTGAGCTGAGAGAGACTGCAGAGAGAGCAGGATGGAGCTGGGGCTGAGTGACGATTACAGAATGTTTCTGTAAAAACAGTTCTGTGAGAACTGAACAAGCTCGCGTGTTTAAGTCTGATTGTTTGCTCTGATGTTGGTTTAACACAGACACAAACTGTTGACAAAACAAACAAAACAAACAAAACCACCCAGTGTTACAGGATTCTGGTGGTAAAAGATTACTGACATCCTTCTGAAAAAAGAGGAAGAGAAAATATGAGATTTTATGTAACCAGACGTTAAAGGAAGGAAGTCTTCAGTCAACTATTTTTTATGCAAGTCTTGCATTTTTTATATCTACCACACAGACAGTAAGATTTAAATAATTATCCTGGAGATACTGGGCCAGGTTGCTGCTCGGTGGCTGCCCTGCTGTGTTTTATGTCGTGTTTATTTCTGTAAGTTATTAGTGAAGATGTGACTGTGTCTCACATTGATTACTGGGTCTTCACAGTAATCACAAAGATAGATTTTATCAGCTGGTGTATGATCAGAGAGTTTGCAGTGATGTTAAACTCCAACGTGGCAGTGGGAAGTGTATGACAGCACTGTTGGCAGCGTAGTTAAAGCTGTTTGCTCCAAGTCGCTGATGTCACCAGGAAAGTTTGTGAGGGCGGAGTCTGCCAACTTATTATTCCTGCAGGGATCTGATGACCAGCAGGGCAAGCTGTTGATTGCCCGGACTTGCCTCACTCGTTTTACTCGTGCTTTTCTCGTGGCCTGGTCCAGGTTGCCATTTGCTTGTTGGATTCCAAGGTGCTTGTAGCTGTCCTCAGTGTCTGCTGTCTGCAGTGTGAAGTCGACCAAAGTTTCTGTTCCTCTGAGCTGAGCCTGCACGAGCGGAGAGCGGAGAGGGGCGGGGCCACAGCGGTGAAGAGAATCATCACACAGGTGAGACACAGGTGATCTTTACCTGTACACAGTGGGTTCTTAATGCTTCAGCTATTTTATTTTATTATATTATTAATTGTTTTCTTATGTTATTCCATACACATACTGTCATACTGGATATTTTTGGAATGATTTATTTTATTTGGCTAATTAGCTAAATAAAACATAATAATTTGGGGAAAAAAAATGATTTTTTTGTTTCTCTTAGAAACAAAACGCTTACCTAAACCATGGCCCAAGAACCAAGAGAACTTGAAATAAAACATTTAGAACATGCTGTAAATAGGCCAACACTAAATTATAAAGTAAATTCCAACAACACATTATGTTGAAAATAATCTTCAAAAAGACTTGTGGGGGTTAGCAGTCTTTGCTTGTGAATAACATGTTGTTCTCACCCAGCAGCTGCATCTCTGTGATCAGAACATAATGGCCACTGCAGCATCTGGTGAGTTTCATTACTGAGGTTTAACTTAATCCACTGAAACCTTTACAAGGGATTTTACAATGCAACTAATTATGTACTAAAGAAATATTTGATGTTTTACATATTTTGCTGCTGACCAAAGCTAAATGTACAGCATAATGCACACAATGATATTTATATGGCAACAATCTATACAGCTTAAAATTTATTTTATATGATTTATTTGTAGAGGATGTAACGATACACTGAAGCTGCGGATGATACAATTCACAATTTTACACATTATTAAATTATTTACAGTCTATTACTATAAAGGTTAATTTATGTAAAGACCAGAGTTACAACACTATGGGAAGGTTTTGGCCAGTATAGAAAGCAGAGACTCACTTTAAAGCCAAAGTTTTTTTTTACTTGCAACATTCCAGAAGGTGGCCTTATATCTTCGTGCTTTTATTCTCCCTCCCATCCCCCTCCACCTGAGCTCCACTAAACCCTCCCTGAGTATCACTCCTACTGTCATTCAGCACAAAGGCCCTGGCTCATTCGTCTCTGCTGCCTGTGGTGGCGTCAACCCCTGAACCTGGTGGTGGACACTAGAAGTAAGAGAAACCATCAAACTGAAGGCATCTTATTGAGCCTGGTTGGCTTGTGGGCCAGGGGGAGTCTGGTTTGGGGACCACAGGAGAGTTCCTGGTCTGTTGTGGTAAAGATGTCCTGGTTGATCTATGGTGCCACTCTCGACTATGATCAAAATGAGTTTGACCAAAAAGAGTTTCCTCCGCACTGTGGCTGGGCGCTCCCTGAGTGATAAGGTGTGGAGCTTGTCACCCTGGAGAAGCTTGGAGTAGAGGCACTGCTCCTACAGCAGCTGAAGCTCGGGCTTCTGTTTCAGAGCTTGGGGAAGTGTTCTGGGTGTGTCCCACCTGGAGGAGGATCCGGGGAAGACCTAGGACACCTAGGATGTCCCTCGGCTTGGCGAGGAATGCTTTGGCATTTCTCTGGAGCAGCTAGGGGAAATGTCTGGGGAGACGGAAGTCTGGACATCTCCGCCCTCGCGACCAGGTCCCAGATAAAAGAAAGAAATGGATGGATAGCACTTTAATGTTTATGAAAACAGTAGTTACTGGCTTTAACTATAGTTCTGTGTGAATGTTTGTTGCCTTGTGAGCATTGGTCTTTGTTAGCTCTTGAGGCTCTGTCGCGATGCACAGCACAGTGCTAGGAGAAGGTCATCAGGATAAGATGTACTTTTAGCTTCCAGGCCTCTAATTTAACCAGAGCTAAAAGAAATAAGAAATTGTAAAACCATAGATTGTGCAAATGTAGTATATTACAGAAAAATAACATGGCATTTAATTTAGTAGAAAAAGCACCTCTGAGACAGATCAAAGCAATCACCACACACAGCCCTGGTTGCTATATAAGCCTTGTTCTCTCTCAGCCCTGATGAGAGCTCTTCTGACACTCCATGAACATTTGCTAAGACGATGGGGCCCAAACTTTGTCACCAGCTGGCGTTCAAAGACTTCTTGCAGTTTGCAAATCAGTTTGTGGCTATTGTCAGCAAATTGGGGAACCTGAGTTTACAGCAGACAGTTTATATGCTGTATATATTAGGATTAATGTACCACGTCCCTGAAGTGTATCATAGAAGAGTATATCCACCATGTGTGTCAGACAAAAGTGTGTGGGACTTTATGGCAGGTCCTCACACAGGAAAATTTGAACTAAACATAATTATGCAAATTTTCTGTACTTATAGAATGTCATTTTTTTAGATGGCTACTGTCTTGTAGTGAAATTATGGGTATTGGTGCCCAAAGAAAAATTTGAGATATAGATCCTGAATTGTGACGGTGTCCCAAGCTTTTGTGCATGGTCACAATTGGTGCAATGAGTTCTTTGATCTGTCTTATGGTACATTCACACTGAACGCAAATGAGGGACCTGGTGTGAGTCGTCTTCATGTTAAGTCTACGTAGAGACGTGTTCAGACGTGAACTAAAGTCCTTTGGTGCAAATGACGCAAATAGTGTGGCACGAATGACGTGCATTTAGTGTTTGACGTGTGAGTCCCTCAAATGAGTGAAGATCTCTGTCACTGGGGTCAATGCTGCTGTACAGCAGCAGTGTCCTGGGGAGAAGTCCAGCCACACGAGACACAGGTGAGCAAACAGAGACAGGCTCAGGTGGGAGTCGCCCTAGCAGCCATGCCCCTCATTTGACTTGAATGAAGGAAATAATTCACCCTAATTGCGTGAATAGGGTGAATTATTTGCACAAATAAAGGGAGTAAATTTAAAATGTTCAAGTGTCCAACTAGACGCCAATGACATGAATCTGATGCCTCATTCACGTTTGGTGTGAACGTACCATTAGAGGTGCTGGCATTTGCCAGAAAGGTAACCAATAACAAAGCCCATATGGGCTATGCACACACTTGTAGAGCTCAAAGAATTTAACATTTAAATAATTAAATAGTTTAAATATTGCACATCAGAAGAGGAGCAAAAGTTATAGTCCAGTATCACAGCAAAAGTCGCCTCAAAGGCTTCACAAATAGTTAATCAAACATAAACACACAATCAGCACAAACAATAACTACACTAAACTAAACAGACCCAGGACACTCCTGTCCTTAGACCCTCCTTCTCTTAAAAAAACTCCTAAAAAACCCAGCTGTGGGGAAAAGCAGAAACCTTATGGAGAGCAACATGTGTCAGGAGTTAGTCCATTACTCATCTATAGGATCATAGTTCACTCTGTAAGGATTCATGCAGACAGGGGAGTGAGGGTGAGGTAGGGGTCCAGGGGAGTGAGGGTGAGGTAGGGGTCCAGGGGAGTGAGGGTGAGGTTGAGGGCCCACAGGTCGGGACAGGAGCACAGATGGGGTCAGCTAAGATCCAATCGTCACTGGGACATCTGCCAGCAGCCAGGCATCTGAAACAGTCCCCACTCCCCCAGAGGGGAGACAACTTGTGAACAGCTATGAACTGATTGGATTGATAATATTAATGAGAGTGATAGAAGAGGAGCAGCAGATGAAACCAGAGGTCAGAGGTCAGTGCACCATACTTCCCCCAGCTTCTAGCTCCTAGAGCAGCTTAGCTTCAGCTGTGGAGTTAACCCTGTTCCTGGCCTGGCCATAAGCTTTCTCACAGAGGAACGTTTTAACCTAACCTTAAATGTAGAGACTGTGTCTGCCTCTAACATGAGCTGGAAGCTGATTCCATAAAACAGGAGCTTGGTAACTAAAGGCTCTACCTCCAACTGTACTTTTAGCAAACCTGCAGTACTCTGTAGTACTCTGTAGTACTCTGTAGTACTCTGCTTGGTTGGTATGGCTCTATAACATCAGTAATGTAGGATGGAGCCTTGTAAGTCAGGAGAAGGATTTTAAACCTAATTCTGAATTCAACTGGAAGCCAGTGAAGTGAAGCTAGCACAGGAGTAATATGTTCTCTCTGTTAGCTCCTGTTAATAATCTTGCTGCTGCATTTTGAACAAGCTGAAAACATTTTAAAGAGTTTTTAGGGCACGCTGCCAGCAGAGAGTTACAGTAATCCAACCTAGATGTAACAAACGCATGGACAAGGTTTTCAGCATCATTTTTAGATAAAATATCCTCTGACCCCTATGTCACAGTCTAATCTCTGGAGTAAGATGCTGTGGTCAATGGTGTCAAAGCCTGCACTGAGATCTAACAGAACCAGGACTGAGACCAGGCCATTGTCTGAACTTAATAACAAGTCATTTGTGACTCTGACTAATGCAGTTTCTGTGCTATGGTGGACTCTAAACCCTGACTGACAATCTTCAAATAAGCTATTGTCCTGTAGGTGGCGACATAACTGTTTAACTACAACTCTTTCTAGGATTTTGGAAATGAAAGGGAGATTTGATATTGGTCTATAGGATGGGCGTGCCGTCAGGACAAGCAAGGCAAGCAATGCTTGACCAATCAAATCTAAAAAACACACAGATTAAAACTAAAACAAAATTAAATTTCTCCAAACATTTCATTTTGCTGTTCACTTCCATAGAGAATCAGTCTATTCTGCTTGCACTCTGTTTTTTTCTGCGCCCTGCTGGCCACTCCAGGTACTGTCAAGGCAAGCTCTCTGTGATTCATTTCTGTCATTTTCACCTCTGTGGAGGCGGAGTCATGGTGCACTGTTTCTGGCTGGGGCTTGTCAAGCTGAGGGCCAGCAGCTTGTTTTGGAGGCGCGCGCTGTGGTCAATCTCAGCTCAGTGACAGAGATCTCTGACTGACAGCAGGGGGCGATAAGCAGCACACTGTGCAGCTTACAGTCCTGTCCATTACAGTGCGCATGCGCCGCGTCAGACAACAAAACTTTCCACAGCCAAAATGTCTCAGAGTGTTTCTACAAAGAAGTCAGAGTTTGTAGCTTAAACCCTGTTCATGTTCCTCATGAGTACTGCTGCTGCAGAAAACTGTGTGTCATATAAATGATATCCTCACGTACATCGTTAGTGTCAGACGTTCGTAAGAAGTGGAGCTGGGGGCGGAGCCAGCGACAGTGAATGTGAATATTACAGAACTGTAAATGAACTGGGCTCTGGTTATTGTGGACACACTCAGCTGTAGGAAACACAGGACGTTTCTGCAAAAAGTAACATGGAGTGGATTTGCAGCTTGAGCAGAGAGGAGAGAGTCAGTGAGGCGGAGGTCTGTGGTGTGATGTGTAAGGCTTCTGCTGAGCTTTTATTACAGTGAAGCAGCAGTAACAGTGTAGTCTCAGTGTGGATCTCAGTGTGAGTCCTGATGAACCTCCCTCATCTGTGAGGCTGGAACCTCACTCATCATCCATCCTCGTTTTAGTGCTTATGAATTAAAGTTAAAACAAAAACTGAGGGCACATTCTTTGATAAGGCGACAGAGAAGGCCAGCTTTGTGGAAAAAAATGTTGTAATGACATTGTTTTGTATACAAACAGCGTTACTAATCGTAATTATATAGAAAGAGTGTGAGATAGTTTGAAACAGCCTACTACACAAACACTGATGGGGGATTTGTAGTTACAGGTGTGTAATGGTAACAGCTGACAATACTGTGATAATTATATTTCTACCTCACATTTTTTGCAGTGTCTGAGCTGAGGATGGTTCTTCTGGGGAACAGCTGGAGTCAGATGTGTTTTGTGGGAAACCTCATTTTAGGGACAAATGCAGTTGATTCTAAAATAAAACTGGAGTTTTCTATAAAAGTCGGTGGACCTGTAAAAGACAAGATTATATCTATTGTCTGGAGTCCAGAGCTGCTTCAGCCTGAGCTCTCTGCAGACAGACTGACAGAGTTAATAACAGAGATCTCAGAAGCCTCTGCCCCTGGTCCTCATGTGTTCCTGCTGGTTCTACAGCCTGAAGACTTCACTGAGCAACACAAAACCAGACTACAGTCAGTCCTGGAGGAGTTCAGTGAGCAGGCCTTTGACCATTCACTGGTGCTGATATCCCCGCCCAGAAACAAACTACTGAAACTCTCAGACATATTAAAACAGCATCCACCTTTAAATGACATAGTTAAGAGGTGTAAAGAAAATTACCTCAAGATAAGTGACCTCAGAGTTCCAAAACTGATAACACAAGTGGAACAAATAATAAAGAACAAAAGAAAACATGTGAGCTGCAATACAGCGAAGGATGTGGTGGCAGATTTTACCAAGGAGCAAACGTCTGAACCAAGGGAACTACCAACAAAGTCTATTGGTAAGTTAAATTACTTTATTTTTTATTTTTTGTAAAATGGTTAAGTCTAATTGTGTTTATGTGGTGGCAGTAACAGCAACATTACAGCTGCTTGTGATGCAGTAATGTATACAACCAACAACACTATCACAATGGCATAAATGACAATAAGAACTCATACTGAAATAATTGCACTGGCATAATTGCATCAGTTCATCATACTGAACACAAGGTGGCGATATCTATGGAGGACCATGAGCGCCATGAGTAAAGGAATAATGCTTTTATTAAGAGTTTTTAAAAGAGCCTTTAATACATGGATTACTAAATGGTTTTAATAAAAGAAGGATTAATAGCGTTATTCATTAATCCATTTAGGAAACCGATTTCTAAATGTATTTATTTTGCAAAATGTATTAGCTACTTTTTTAGCTTTTCCGTGTCGTTCCTGGTCCTCCTGGCTAAAGTTAAATAAAATAAACAGCAAAGCCATGTAACGCACTCTGATTGGCCTTACCTGAGTTAGGCGTTGGGCCGAAGCCGTCTATCTGCTTTTGTTATCGAAAATAAAGATCTCCATCGAGGGAGGACACAGAATTTGACAAATAGAAAGTGTATATTATCATCAGTTATATTATAATTGTCGCCACTTGAAAATCTTGCACATTTTTACAAATGCAATACATTTAGCTCATTATTTTATCAGGCAAACACAGCGGCCAATTACACTTCATGAACAACTAGGACGCTCAGATTTTGACGACTGACCAATCAGATGCGCCCTAACGCAGCTGTTCACTGACAGAAGCAGGATCATGTGACCACAGGGACAAGTCTCTATCTCCGTGCAGTATAACAGTATGACATTCTTCTTTCTAATCGCCTCTTTTTCCTCATGCGATTGCTGCTTAAATGAGTTTGCTTCGCATGTCGCTACCACAGAACTGTAAAGAAATAGAAGTCATTAAGCCTCTGTCTTTAGCTATAGAGCAGGGCACCAGGATACTAACAGTTGAATAGGTTTTGAATTGAATTTCTAAATAAAGAGCCACCTTACGTGACGTGCGATTGTAAAAGTTACAATTATCAACGCTCTAATAGCTTTATAATACAATATAGACCGTTTAATATCAGAATTTGTCATAATCTCTCTCTGTCTTTCTTTACAGGATACAGAAGTTAAACAGGAGTTCCCATGTAATTATTAATAATTATTAAAAAAAAAAAAAACGAGAAACTTTTCTGAGCCCTTTTTTTATCTTGATTAAATGCACTCAGTGTCTTGTAGCAGTGTATACCTCTACTATACTCATTTAGGCTGTGTTTGCATCTGAAGTGTCAATATAAATTACGAGTTTAATCGAGAGAATTCTCACCATTCACTGAGTGAAGTTATACAACAGACAGGATATGTTATTTGTTCAGTGTAAAGCTCACAAAAGCATATGGCTATCAAGTTAATGAAAAGCCCTAAAATTATTATTAGATGATACATTTTGCTAAAAATGAATGAACTCAAAGGTCTTAGGCTTTATTGGTAACTCTATAACTAAACCAGAGGTTTGGTGACAGCCGCTCATCTTCTCTCATAAAAGCGCAGGTGGGCGGGGTTTAGTGCCGGTGCTCCAGCAGCAGGTAGTTTCTGAGCGTGTGATTGGCTGATAACAGTATTCACCTTGCAAAAGTGTTACAGAAAATATGCAGATTTACAAAAATGTGCAAGAAGTACGACAGGCAACAATTTTATTTTGATTCCTTTAAAACTGTAGCTGTTGTTAGAAAAAAACTGGGTCCTCCCTCGATAGGGATCTATCAAATGCACAATAGAGCCGCTTGGCCCAATGCTTAAGTTCCCAGTCGGCAATTCAGCGAGAGACAGTTCTGACGCCAAAACGAGAGGCTAGGTTTTTCTGTGGAATTCCGATGGCAGACAGGTGTTGCAATTGTTCTCTTGGTTTGTCAAAAAGAGGCGTCTCCTCACGAATGCTACCCACTTGACAAATCAAGCCCTCACCTTGGTCAAATTTACTGTGCCCACCAACTTCCATCCGCTACCCTCTAGGCTGCGGCGTATCTGGAGAAACTTTGTGAAAACATGGTCAAAATCTGGGCTATTATTGTCAATGTAGTCAGCCAATTCTCTTACAGCACTGACTGTTCTGGTGGTTATTTGTTCCGGTTAAAATGAGCTACGTGCCTGTAGCAGAGTAAAGTTGTGACTTACAATCACGTCTTCGTCCGCCATTGTCACCGGGCCGGCTAAGGATGACGGGCAAATTGTCTGACCAATCAGAGCGCGAGTACCTCTGACCAATCACAGAGCTTGTTACATCGCTTTGCTTTTTATTTAATTTAACTTTAGCCAGGACCAGGAACGCCACGGAAAAGCTAAAAGGAGAAGCTAATACGTTTTGCAAATGTTTTTCCAAAAAGGTTTTGTAAATACATTTAGAAATCAGTTTCTTAAATGGATTAATGAATAATGCTATTAATCCTTCTTTTATTAAAACCATTTAGTAATCAATTTATTAAATCCTCTTGTTGGAGCCAGTATGAAATATTTGAAGGATTCTATTATCAGTATTATTAATTTGATGATGATAAATTATTTGAACATCAATGCTTAGTCTATGCAAAATTTTTGTTTATGAAATTATTATCAATAGATCCAGATCTCTTCTCTCTCTCTTCTCTCCTCCCTCGCAATCAGCTTTATCAGGCCACCTGCAGAGGCAGGGAGGTGCTTTTTCTTGAAGGGTGAGGAGGAGAAACTGTTTTGTGACCACAAGAAGTTGATTTATTATAAAACAATGGAAGTCAACCACGGAGAATATTTTTGTTGATGTAAATAAAAGAAGTCTAAAGGATCTCCGCGAGTGCTTTTTAATTTTTGTGAGTTACAAACCTCCTCCTAGCTGAAAGGCTAATCTAGCCGCAACACCTCTTTTAAAACTCATTTAATAAAACCATTTAGTAATCCATTTATTAAAGGCTCTTTTAAAACTCTATTAATAAAAGCATTATTCCTTTTCGCGTGGCGCTCACGGTCCTCCATAGATATGTGCAGATGACGTTATTCTGTTAGACATGTTAGTAAATCCTTCCCATTTATATTAGTGCTAAGGGCTTTTAGTAAATTCTCAGGGTTTACAGTTAATAGTACAAAGTCCTCCATTCTATTTCTCAGAGATAATTTAAATCCAGTTCCAGAGGCCCTATGTTGTGTCCCAATTCAACGGCTGCAGCCTTGGTTGGCGACCCGATCCCTGGGCCCTGAAAGTAGCTGTTTCCAAGATATTTAATGAAAAATGTCATTACAAATGTATAGTGTAATAGTGTTTATGCATATTTATATAACAGTATCATAAATCTTACATTAGAAAGAATACTTATATTCTGAAAAGTGTTCAGTTTAAAATAAAGGTGGTATGCCTTTTTAACCACCGGAGTTATACTGCGCTTTTGTGACACAAAGGTTATCACACCTCACACACGCCCTCACCACCACCTCACCACAAATATAACACAAGTTATCTGCACTGATTACACAGTTTTGCGGCATCTCTGCCTCCTGAGGTTCCATAGAAATATCAGACTCACAATTTTTCAAGCTACATGTGACTTGAGACACTACTTGCCCTTTCCAAACACACGCCATCACCCGCACCTTCTCCTGAAATCTTCAGGAGAGGCTTGTTTCATTTGCAGACTAGACCTGGCACAGTGCCAAGTCTAATATAAGGCTTTGGAGCAGTTTGGGACGTTTATGTTACACAGCTCCAAACTAAGCTTCTCTTTAACTTTTTAAGGATGCCACATGTGCATTAATACAATATCCTGCTGCTGATGTCTTGGTTCTGTGTTTCCACCTGTTGGATTCTCCTCAGGTGCTTTTATAGCTCCACCCAGACTCCACTTGCATCACATGAGGGACATATGCAATATATATAAATATACACTCCATGATGATGACTCAAAGTCCATTAAATCCCTCTGGATATCAACTCGTCTCCCCTCCTGAAACTCCAGATTTTCCAAAGTTGAGCACAGTGCACTAGCTAAGCCGAGGAACAGAGCTGCGCATGAGCAGTCTTTGGTTTATTAAGCATCCGTTTCCTAGAAAAAAAAAGGTCCTCTCCTTTAGGATCTCTTTTGTGACCATAAGTTTGATTTTTTGTGTTTGACAGAAACAGGTCAACAATCAAATGACTTTCTCCACCTGAATGACTCCACCCTCGGGGTTTGTTTACATGTGTCAGCTACGTGTCAGCAGCCATGGGGGAGGTCCTGCTGTAATCTATCTTTTCCCTCCCAAAGCCAAAAGCAAGTTTTTAAATGAGTTTGCTGGTTGCCTTACACATATAAGCTCACTTTCCCTTAACATTATTGTACTTGGATACTTCAGTCTTACTCCTGGGCCTGGGCCTGGTGGTAGCTCCTGGGCCTGGATCTGGGCTACTTAACCAAGTTTGAAGCAACAAGTTTACCAAATATTTATGTTTTTATATCAGTAATTTTAAAAACTAGTTAAGATGTTGTGACATTTCAGAATGCAGTCTTATTAATAATGTCTGGTAGCAGATTTCTGAAGATTTTGAGCTCTGACTGCTCCCCACTCTCAAGTCACAATCCATGCAGCTGCCATCGTGCCCTTTGTCCTCTCATCTGGCTACACATTAGCACAGTTCAGAGAGTAATAACACTAATAATGTCTTTATACCAACTTTGTTAAAAGCATTTGCTAAAGCACAGACCTCTGTTTTGTGCATTGATGATGGATCTTAAATCTTGTACTTGTCAAACTTAAAGTGAGCAGAGAGACAGAGACAGAGACAGAGACCACTGCCTAACCACTGGTGTATAGGTTATATATGTCCCCAACTGTGCTTTTCTTTTTTTCTTCAAGTGACAAATTTTCTATTTTAACAAATGAAATTGCAGCAAAAGTGTTTCTAATGCACCATTTATGAATACTATTTATAAATGTGTCTCTTGGTAATTTAGTTTTGGGAAAGTCATGGAAAATTCTTGGTAAAAAAGTGTACAAACCCTGCCCACTAACTTAAATAATCTCCAACCAATTTAAAATGTACCCTTCATTTCCAAATTCCTTGAAAAAATTGTTACATCCCATCTTCATGATTACCTCTCAAACAACTCTATAAAAATAATAAGGTAAACTTATTGTTGTTGTGAATGGCGTCTATAAATGAAATGTAATATTATTATTGAAATATTATTACAATGTCATTAAAACAAATTCTAAGTTTTGGTAGTCAAGATTTCACTTTTAAACTTAAACGTTTATGATGTTGTAATGAGGACTGTAACTGGTCTGAACACTGGGTAGTAATCACTTCAGGTGTGGGGTCAGGACAGCAGCTGTATGTTCAGGTGAGAGCAGGTTTAAGAAGAGAATGTCCAGGTCCGGAAATATAGTTTGAACTTCTCGTTTAATGCACTTTGTGTATATGCATGTGTGGTTTTCTACAAAAGAGAACAAACAAGGCAGGGCTGGTAAGTCCAGCTATTAATTTGTACAACATGACTGCACATAAACTGAACATCCCAGCCTTCAGTAATGCACTGAGAACATAGACAAGAGCACATACACAACATAATAAGGCATCACAGTTGGAAAACAGGACTGATAGACATGTTCTGAATCAAAATGTAATGCTAGCAAGTCTTAATTAGGTAGACATGAAGCTAGCAGTTAGCTCATGGACCTAACTGCTAGGGGTAAGAAAATTTCATTTACCCCATTGGCAGATAATTTAAATAAGTAAAAATGACTTGAAACAAGACAGAAATAATTTGAAACAAATCAAATAATCTAGCCACATTAGTAAATAAATTTGTATTTGAAAGCTGTTTTTGTGAAATCACAACAACAGTTCTTAGGCTGGATCAAAAAATGGTAAAAAAAAAAAAAAAAAAAACTTCAACACATCCACCTTAGAGCAGAACTCTCTCCAGGAAGGAGGTCTCTCAGCTCTAGGTCCAACATAACCAGAAGACTTCAGGAGAGAAAATACAGAGTTCACCACAAGCTGCAGACTCAGACCTGGACCAGACTCAGACCTGGACCAGACTCAGACCTGGACCAGACTCAGACCTGGACCAGACTCAGACCTGGACCAGACTCAGACCTGGACCAGACTCAGACCTGGACCAGACTCAGACCTGTCCCAGACTCAGACCTGGACCAGACTCAGACCTGGACCAGACTCAGACCTGGACCAGACTCAGACCTGGACCAGACTCAGACCTGGACCAGACTCAGACCTGGACCAGACTCAGACCTGGACCAGACTCAGACCTGGACCAGGCTCAGACCTGGACCAGACTCAGACCTGGACCAGACTCAGACCTGGACCAGACTCAGACCTGGACCAGATTCAGACCTGGACCAGACTCAGACCTGGACCAGACTCAGACCTGCACCAGACTCAGACCTGGATCAGACTCAGACCTGGACCAGACTCAGACCTGGACCAGACTCAGACCTGGACCAGACTCAGACCTGTCCCAGACTCAGACCTGTCCCAGACTCAGACCTGGACCAGACTCAGACCTGGACCAGACTCAGACTTGTCCCAGACTCAGATCTGGACCAGACTCAGACCTGGATCAGACTCAGACCTGGACCAGACTCAGATCTGGACCAGACTCAGACCTGGACCAGACTCAGACCTGGACCAGACTCAGACCTGTACCAGACTCAGACCTGGACCAGACTCAGACCTGTCCCAGACTCAGACCTGGACCAGACTCAGATCTGGACCAGACTCAGACCTGGACCAGACTCAGACCTGGACCAGACTCAGACCTGTACCAGACTCAGACCTGGACCAGACTCAGACCTGGACCAGACTCAGACCTGGACCAGACTCAGACCTGGACCAGACTCAGACCTGGATCAGACTCAGACCTGGACCAGACTCAGACCTGGACCAGACTCAGACCTGGACCAGGCTCAGACCTGGATCAGACTCAGACCTGGACCAGACTCAGACCTGGACCAGACTCAGACCTGGACCAGACTCAGACCTGGACCAGACTCAGACCTGGACCAGATTCAGACCTGGACCAGACTCAGACCTGCACCAGACTCAGACCTGCACCAGACTCAGACCTGGACCAGACTCAGACCTGGACCAGACTCAGACCTGGACCAGACTCAGACCTGTCCCAGACTCAGACCTGTCCCAGACTCAGACCTGGACCAGACTCAGATCTGGACCAGACTCAGACCTGGACCAGACTCAGACCTGGACCAGACTCAGACCTGGACCAGACTCAGATCTGGACCAGACTCAGACCTGGACCAGACTCAGACCTGGACCAGACTCAGACCTGGACCAGGCTCAGACCTGGACCAGACTCAGACCTGGACCAGACTCAGACCTGGACCAGACTCAGACCTGGACCAGGCTCAGACCTGGACCAGACTCAGACCTGGACCAGACTCAGACCTGGACCAGACTCAGACCTGGACCAGACTCAGACCTGGACCAGACTCAGACCTGCACCAGACTCAGACCTGCACCAGACTCAGACCTGGATCAGACTCAGACCTGGACCAGACTCAGACCTGGACCAGACTCAGACCTGGACCAGACTCAGACCTGTCCCAGACTCAGACCTGTCCCAGACTCAGACCTGGACCAGACTCAGACCTGGACCAGACTCAGACTTGTCCCAGACTCAGATCTGGACCAGACTCAGATCTGGACCAGACTCAGACCTGGACCAGACTCAGACCTGGACCAGACTCAGACCTGGACCAGACTCAGACCTGGACCAGACTCAGACCTGGACCAGACTCAGACCTGTACCAGACTCAGACCTGTACCAGACTCAGACCTGGACCAGACTCAGACCTGGACCAGACTCAGACCTGGACCAGACTCAGACCTGGACCAGACTCAGACCTGGACCAGATTCAGACCTGGACCAGACTCAGACCTGGACCAGACTCAGACCTGCACCAGACTCAGACCTGGATCAGACTCAGACCTGGACCAGACTCAGACCTGTCCCAGACTCAGACCTGGACCAGACTCAGACCTGGACCAGACTCAGACTTGTCCCAGACTCAGATCTGGACCAGACTCAGATCTGGACCAGACTCAGACCTGGACCAGACTCAGACCTGGACCAGACTCAGACCTGGACCAGACTCAGATCTGGACCAGACTCAGACCTGGACCAGACTCAGACCTGGACCAGACTTAGACCTGTACCAGACTCAGACCTGGACCAGCCTCAGACCTGTCCCAGACTCAGACCTGGACCAGACTCAGACCTGGACCAGACTCAGACCTGGACCAGACTCAGACCTGTCCCAGACTCAGACCTGGATCAGACTCAGACCTGGACCAGACTCAGACCTGGACCAGACTCAGACCTGGACCAGACTCAGACCTGGACCAGACTCAGACCTGTCCCAGACTCAGACCTGGATCAGACTCAGACCTGGATCAGACTCAGACCTGGACCAGACTCAGACCTGGACCAGACTCAGACCTGGATCAGACTCAGACCTGGATCAGACTCAGACCTGGACCAGACTCAGACCTGGACCAGACTCAGACCTGGACCAGACTCAGATCTGGACCAGACTCAGACCTGGACCAGACTCAGACCTGGATCAGACTCAGACCTGGATCAGACTCAGACCTGGATCAGACTCAGACCTGGACCAGACTCAGACCTGGGCCAGACTCAGACCTGGACCAGACTCAGACCTGGACCAGACTCAGACCTGGACCAGACTCAGACCTGGACCAGACTCAGACCTGGACCAGACTCAGACCTGGATCAGACTCAGACCTGGATCAGACTCAGACCTGGACCAGACTCAGACCTGGACCAGACTCAGACCTGGACCAGACTCAGACCTGGACCAGACTCAGACCTGGGCCAGACTCAGACCTGGACCAGACTCAGACCTGGACCAGACTCAGACCTGGGCCAGACTCAGACCTGGACCAGACTCAGACCTGGACCAGACTCAGACCTGGACCAGACTCAGACCTGGACCAGACTCAGACCTGGACCAGACTCAGACCTGGACCAGAGGATGGGCAGAGAAAAGGTCTGTGGTGTTTACTGATGATGTGACAGAGACAGAAGCAGAGGATGAATTCTGAAGTGTCCAGGGATAAAGTTTCTGCTCAGATTCAGACAAATGTTGCAAAGTATATAAAGTATATGGACGGTGCTCCACAGCACAGATGGACAGTGACCCAAAACTCACTGCAAAAGAAACTCAGAGTTTTTTGAGGCAAATAAGTCAAATATTCTGCAATGGCCATCACTCACCAGATCTCAGCCTGATCGAGAGTGAATTGACAAAACTTGACTGAAGACAGCTGCAGTAAAGACCTTAGAGCATGATAAAATAGGAAACCCAGTGTTTGGTGAGGTCCATGGGCTCCAGACTTCAAGCTTTTCCCCAATGTATTAAAAATAAATATTTTATTTATGGTAATGTTCGTGTGCCCATTTACTTTTGAGCCCCTGAAAAAGAGGCTGCTACACAATAAAGAACTGTAACTCATTTTTTTCTGATTTGGAGGTGAATACCTCAAATTACAGCTGAGAGTCTGACCTTAAAGCACACACTGTATTCATTATATTACTGTATTTTTAATATGTTTTGGTAAACAGCTGAAATAACAAAACTCGTCAGTGTTTAAATAGTTATGGACCTAACACAACCCCCTTTGAAAAGGCTTTTGGTATTTCCTTCTGTTTGTTGTTCCCCTCTAAACCATTCGCCCTTGCAAAGAGGTAACCATTAGCGAAGCTCTTGAATGATGAAGCACATATTTGCAACTACTGTGTATTATGCCTTAGAGCAAATTCAGTAAATTTAATTTATGCCTTTTGTTTTGTGTCTTATTTTTTAGCACCCCACCGGATTGCCCTGTTTGGAAAACATGATGACAAAAAGCAAACTTTAATTAGGCTGATTTTTGAAAATAAAATAAAGTGGTCTTCTTCACCTGGTGTTTTATCAATTAAACATTGTGTGACTGCACATGGAACATGGGGAGGAAAGCCCCTGGTAGTAGTGATGACCCCAGACCTGTTCAGTCTGTCTGTGGAGGCAGTGAGAGAAGAAATGAAGAGATGTGTGTCTCTGTGTTCACCAGGACCAAATGTCCTGCTGCTGTTAGTGAAGCCTTCAGATTTCACTGAGAACAACAGACAAACTCTGAACTTCATCCTGAGTCTGTTTGGTCCAGACGCTTTTAAACACTCCATGGTTGTCTTCACAGGCGATGATAATAAAAAGAACATACACATTAAAGAGCTCATCAGTGACTGTGAAGGAAGATATTACATTAAATCTGACAAAAAACATGTGGTCCAGCACATTGAGGACATTGTATGTAAAAATGGTGGATCATTCCTGACAGTTACTGATAAAGCAGAGCCTGAAAAGATGAAAAAAATGAAACCATCTCTGAACCTGGTTCTGTGTGGGAGGAGAGGAGCAGAGAAGACCTCAGCAGCTGAGTCCATTTTAGGGAGAACAGAGCGTCCTGCAGCCAGCAGCCCAGGGCAGTGTGTTAAACATCAGGGAGAGGTGTGTGGGCGTTGGGTGTCTCTGGTGGAGCTGCCGGCTCTGTCTGGAAAACCTCTGGAGGCAGTGATGCAGCAGTGCCTCAGCTGCATCTCCCTCTGTGGTCCTGAGGGCGTCCATGCCTTCATCCTGGTTCTACCGGTGGCTCCCCTCACCGACGAAGACAAGGCAGAGTTAAAGACCATCCAGGACACATTCAGCTCTCGAGTCCATCCCTTCACTATGATTCTGTTCACTGTGGACTCCACTCTTTCAGTTGATGACTTTATTGAAAAAGACAACAACCTTCAGGAGCTCTGTGAGAGCTGTGGAGGCAGATATCTTACATTCAACATCTGTGGCGATCAGGACGTCTATAAGCTGCTGGATTCTGTAGAAACAATGATGTCCAGGAATAAACCTTGCAGCTACACAACAGAAACCTTTGCACAAGCTCAAATAGAGAAGATTACTGCTCTACAGAACAAACTTCATGGAGTGAAACCCAAAACCATGGTTACATGTAAGTATGAAAAAAAAAGTACAAATAATGTTTTTGTCTTTAGCAATACAAGGGATTTACAGCAGACACAATAATCACATTACTTGGGCTGCGACTAACGTACATCAATTAGTGGTTGGATGCAATAAAAAAAATCACATTCATTAGAGGGTTTGTAATTAATCATGCAAAATTACATATTTATGAAATAGCAACATGTATAAGTCAGAAATACAATTAAGGGGCTTATTTGCACAGTGCCCTCCATTAATAAGGTAAGGTATACTTTATTGATCCCTGTAGGGAAATTCATTCTCTGCATTTGACCCATCCCTCAATGCCGCTGGGGCCACCTGTCAGGAGCAGTGGGCTGCTGCTGCGGTGCAGCGCCCGGGGGCCCTTCTCCAGATCTGAGCCAGGATCCTGGTCAGGAGCATCTGGCTGGAGTATTACCCTTTTGTTTTGAGGTTGATGGGAGAAACCGGAAATCAAACCTGGGACCCTCTTACTGTGAAGCAATAGGACTAACCACTCTGCCACTGTGCTGCCATTGGCACTGCTAATATTGGCATGTATTGGATAATATTGGCACCCTTGTAAAAATATGAATCAAAGATGCTTTAAAATGTCTTTATTGTTTAAAGCTGCACTGCCTGATTTATTTTTCCTTGTAAGATAATTATTTAGTTATTAGTGCAGCAGAACAGAAGTCATCTGAGAGAAACTGAGCCTCTGAGGTCACTGTGGGCTGTGTTATAAAGGTTTTTGTTTTAGAGCGAGGGAAGGAACAGTTTAACCAATCACACGCTTTCATAGGACAGGAGCGCTCTGATTGGTCGATACATCCTTTATCTATCCACAACTAGAATCTATCAGGAATAATGTGAAGGAGCTGTTGTTTTAGTTCAAAAGTCATAGCTTATTCACAGTATTTTTATTGTTTATTGTAAAGAATGAAAGCAGACTCCAGATGTGTGCTGTGTTATTGTGACAGCTCCTGGCTGTGGACAGACTTCCAGGTTTGTGTGAGACTGGGACAGAGCGAAGGAGAGGAATTAGGAAAGGGCAGTGTATCATTCACACTCTACATTTTTATACACACATCACTTTTACAGTCACAGAATCAGGGAGTGCAGACATTTTTAAATCTATTTGTTAAATTTGTGTGCCATTACCGTTAGCCCCATTTGACAAAAGAACAGCTCAGAGTCTTCTCCTGTGACTGTATTCTCCAATTACAGGAGTCACTGGAGAATATATGGAAAGGCATCTGAGGCCATCACTCCAGTGGATGTCTAGATGAGCGTAGAGGTTTTTTTCTTTAAACCTGCCAAACAATTCTCCAGCAGTGATTCCTGGAGATTTTAAAGCCACTGGAATCATCCCCTGACAGAGCTTTGGGACAAGATAGACACGACCTCCTTTTCCAGGCTCATTCATGACACACCCAGTTCACTTTAAACTCTTACAGTTTTTCTCAGCTGCTTTGACACATTTCTCCATCAGAATTGTCATTTGCAAAACAGGTCACACAGAAAATGCAAACAAAACAAAGGTTTTTCTTTGCAAAATATGGTTCTGAAATCAAAGCAATTAAAATATCACCCAAAAACAGGTTTTTGCATCAAAATGACCAAACTAACATCATGACTTCAAGTGCACATTCACTCATTCACACAGCAGCTCAGACTTTGAGTCCTATTCTCAGGAACTGCAGCTCTCAGTGATTTACTGCAGCTCTCAGTGATTTACTGCAGCTCTCACTGATTTACTGCAGCTCTCACTGATTTACTGCAGCTCTCACTGATTTACTGCAGCTCTCACTGATTTACTGCAGCTCTCACTGATTTACTGCAGTGAGCAGTTGAGTTTATACTTTTCACAAATTAATGTACAGGAGACTCTGGATATTTTAACTGAAACCTGTTTTCCAAAAAAAACAACAACAACAACAAAAAAAAAAAAAAAACAGTTTTTATATTGGAACAATCAAAGGTTGTTTATTTAGCTGATTTCTGTATTGTACCATACAGTATTTTACAACAGTCTTTGACTTATGACTTGGACTGACTTTATTGTCCCCAATAAGGAAATTCTTTTCTGCAAACACTAAACTTGATTGACATTATACAACAACAACAACAACAAAAAAGACAGTCACATCAACAATAGGCAGAGACAAAGAAACAACAGTCTCACTCAGCGGGGTCTGTTGTTGAGAAAAGCGGGCCCTCGTGCTCCTCAGTGCCCTGTCGCTCTGTCCTGAGGGCAGTGGGGAGAGATGTTCATTGAGTGGATGGGTAGAGTTCTGTTCTATTGAAGTTACAATGCATGTAATGGCCTTGTTGTTAAGTTCAGTGAGATGTGTGGGGAGACCTATTATTTTTGCAGCAGTATTAGTCACCTTTCTAAGTTTGGTCCATTTTTTGACAGACAACATATTGAAAAAACAGGTGGAACAATACAACATACCTGGCTGAATAATGCTTTAGTAACAGATGAGGAGTAACATAAAGTCCTTTGAGTTTGCAGAAAACTGAGTGTCTTTGCAGGCTTCTTTTCTGAATGTCCATGATGTGGTGATCAAATGTGAGTGCGTTGTCTAAAGTTATTCTGAGATGTGTGAAACTGTCCACTCTTTCTACTGTTTGGTTGTGAATGACAGTGGGTTGCTGGGGTGAAGGGGGATTCACTGTCAGCTCTTCTGTCTTGCTGACAACAATGTTTATCTTTACACAACTTACTGAAGTGTGTGACAGTAGTGTGGTAGTCCATTACAGAGCTCTTGTCTTTAAGTAGAGAATAGCAAGAATAGCTGTATCATTGGAATATTTGAAGTACGTAATGCTAGGTAAGGGGCTAAAACTATTGTTTGTGTAGAGAATGTATAGAAAAGGGCTCAGCACACAGCCCTGTGGAGCTTCGGTGTTAATTGTTAGAGCAGAAGACGAGGTTCAGTTACAGTAATGTGCTGTAAACCTGCAGAGGGGTGTTCATTAAACTCTGTATACAGTCTGTTAGAAATTACCATCACAGTAAAAACAAACTGAAGCAGGAACATCAGCTTTAGTCTTCATCCTTTAGCACTGCCAGTGGAGCACTGGTAACTATAATAAAAATATATTTATTCTGATAAAGAAAAAGAGTATGTACTGTATTTCTCCTCTTGTGATGGCTGCTGGGAAACCCTCTGGAGTGCCTCACTGTAAAAAGGTATCATTGGCCCTTAGGGGTTAATTTTTTAATAAAACAATGAAAAATATATAGTTTTCCATAAAAATCCTGTATATTGTGTCCTGCCCCTGACTCTCTGCTGGGACCCTTTCCCTGTTGTGTGAAACTGAAACAGAAGTCATTTCCCTGTAATCAGATGCTGAGAGCTCACAAATGTTAGATTTTCGAAGCTTCGTAAGTTTCTATATTTAAAGAAACAGAATTCTGACCAAAGTCCCTTTCCATGTGTGAGCAGGACTGTTGTTTTGGACAACAAAGTGATTTCAGTGAAGCTGTGCCTCTGTGAGAGCTGTGAGTTCTGAGAAAGAGTTTGAAAACTGTGTGAAATGATGAGAAATGTTCCAAATTATTTGCAAACAGAGAATCCTGTTGAAATATAGGTTTGAAGAAAAAGATAAACTGCTTTCAGGGTTAAGTAACTGAGCTAAAGCGATTTAGAAAAACTGTAATGTATCCTTTACGATTAATAATAATGTTAAGTTTCTTCCAGAATTGTCTGGGATTATTAAAGTCTCTGTGACAGTGACAAACTTAAACTCCACCACAATAATTGTCATATTTGGCAGTTCAAGAAGAGGTGTACCTGTACATACACAGTATTTACAGTTAACACAGTTTTCTTCTGAAATCTTGAAAATCTTGAATGAATTTATCAAATAAAACAGTATCATTATTTCACAGGTGACCAGGATGAAAAGAGCCAGAATAGCCTGAAGATTGTACTGATTGGAAAAACTGGCAGTGGAAAGAGCACCTCAGGAAACACCATCCTGGGAAGAGAGGAGTTTAAAGCAGAATTGAGCCAAAAATCAGTCACCAAAGTTTGTCAGAAAGCAGAGGCTGAGTTTGATGGACGCCGTGTCTCTGTGGTGGACACTCCTGGTCTGTTTGATACAAACATGTCCAATAAAAACGTCGTTGATGAAATGCTGAACTGCATCAGTCTTTTGGCTCCTGGACCACACGTCTTTCTGTTGGTGCTACAAATCGGACGATTCACACAGGAAGAGGAAGAAACTTTAAAACTCATTAAAATGGGGTTTGGGAAAGGTGCAGAAAAGTTCACCATTATTCTTTTCACACATGGAGATGCTCTAAAGAATGAGTCCATTAAAGATTTTATAGAAAAATGTGACAATTCCTTTAAGAAGCTGATCTCTGACTGTGGAAACAGGTACCATGTGTTTAATAATGAGGAAAAGAGAGACCACACTCAGGTAAAAGATCTGATAAAGAAGATTGATGACCTGGTGAAGGAGAACGGAGGGAGCTGTTACACCAACGACATGCTCCAAAAGGCTGAGGCGGCCATAAAGAAAGAGATGGAGAGGATTCTGAAGGAGAAGGAAGAAGAGATGAGGAGAGAGAGAGAGGAGCTGGAGAGGAAATATCAACAGGAAATTGAAGAAATGAAACTGAAAATGGACAAACAAAGAGAAAAAACAGAAAAAGAAAGACAACAGAGAGAGAAAGAACTTAAAGAGAAGGAGGAAAAGATTAAAGCTGAAAAAGAGCTGCGAAAAAAAGAACAGAAAATGAGAGCAGAAGAAGACAGAAAGAGGAAGGAACAAGAGGAAAGAGAGCGTAAGGAATGGGAAAGAAAATATAAAGACTTGGAGGAAAAAATCAAATCAGAAGAAGAATCAAAAGAAACATTTGACAGAAAACGTCAGGAGAGCAGGAGACAAATGGAAGAGGAGAGAGAGCAACGGGAAAAAGAAAGGAAAGAAAAACGAGAACAAGATGAAGAGAAACGACAGGAAGAGGAAAGAAAACTTAAAAAACTCCAGGATGAATATGAACAAGAACGAGAGAAGTATAATAAACAAATGGAGGAAAATCAAATGAGACAAGAACAAGAGGAAAAGGAGAGAACGCAGTTAGAGGAGGAGCACAGAAAACAAGTGGAGGAGTTGAAGAGGGAATATGAAGAGAAAGCCAGAAAACAAGCTGAAGAGTTCAACGAGTTCATTGAAAAGAAAATGGAAGATTTTGACAAAAACATAAAAGAGCTTCAGGATGAAATGCACAACATGCAGAAAAAATATGAAGAAACATTAAACCAAAAGGAAACTGACCTGAACGACATAACTAAGTTACATCAGAAGCAGAAACAGGAAACGGGAGACACTGTGATAATACTTTTGACACAAAAGAAGGAAAACAAGGAAAAGATTTCATCAATGAAGAAAAAACACAAAAGAAATCTTGAAAAATGTGAGGATGAAATTACATGTAAATATAAAAGTCATGAAAAGGAAGAACTGAAGAAGCTGAAGAAAAAGCAAATAGATGAATTAAATGAGTTTGGCCTCAAGACAAAAGACAAAGATGCACTAAAAGAGAAGAAGAAAGATTTGAACTTTGAACACGAACTCGAAACAAATGAGTTAAAATCAAAACTGTTGAGTGAATTTCTGGCAGAAAAAACAACAGAAACAACTAAACTAAAGAAGAAGCAAGAGCAAGAACTGACTGATTTTACTCAGAAGCTTCTGGAGGAAAATGACAAAAATGAAAAAGAACAAATGGCTAAACTGCAGAAAAAACACGACCAGGAGATGAAAGAGCTCAGAGCCTGGGTTGAGAGGCAACAAGACGAGAGCTGCAGAGAAGAACTGGAAGATCTGCAGAAAGAGCATGACAAAGAAATAAAGAACCTGAGAGAGAAACTGTTAACTCCAGAGAAGAACACATGTTTTGTTTCATAAGTAGACTCTGCAATGAGCACGAGCTTACAGTGAGGAAGACTTTAGGTTACACTTTATAATAACGACTCACTATAATAATTAACCCTCTGGGACTTTAGTGCACATCCTTTGATTTAACTGCGTTTGCTTTTTTAGTCAGATTGTGTATTTTTATTTGAGCTTGTTATTTCCAGCTTGCAAATCTCTAATGAACACAGACAGCAGCGATCCAACTCAAAAGAGGAACCTAAGACAAGACTGAGATCAAACGTGGAGTACAGCAGGGAAGCGTCCTGGGCCTCTTTAACTTCTACACTGAGGTCATATTTAGAAACAGGATTACAGGGGAGTCAACATCTGCAACATCTGTGTTTACAACCTGCGATGTGCAGATGACACTGTGCTTCTGGTGGAAAACTAGGAAGATCTCCCAGCAACTGCAGACAGAGTGAATGCAGCAGGGAAGCAGTTCAACATGAAAATAAATGCAAAGAAAACAAAAACAATGGTTTTCAGTAAAAGTGAAGGAAAACCTAGGCTGTGTCCCAACGTCCTCCCTAACTCCTCTGTAGTGCACTACAGTGGTCACGCCCTTCTGTAGTAGGGATGTCACGGTAAACGGTGTAGCGGTAAACCGCGCTAAAAATGAGGACAATAATAATTACCATTTAAATTTTAAAAAAATATTATCGCGGCTGCGGCGCAGCGCAGTGTAGGCACTGCCAGACCTCCCATCATCTCGTCTGAGTCTGCTGAAGTTGCCGTGCAGACGCACTTTGTAGCCTACAAACTTAATGTTTGAACATTCGTGCAGTGTTGCCAACCCAGACCTCTCTAGCAACTTATTTTCAAAAAAAGCAACAAGCGGCAAATCTAGCGACTTTTTCTGGTGTTGCTAGCGACTTTGGCGACTCATGAAAAACGTGAAAGCACTTCCCACTGCTCTACTCTTCGAGCTCCCTGCTGTCACTGTGAGCTCCTCCTCCTCCTCCGTCTCGTCTCGCCGCCAGCTGCTGCTGCTGTGCTCTTAACTCCGCCTCTTTCCCTCTGCCACAGACCAATCAGCACACAGCAGCGGGTTACAGGTCTGTCAGCTGCAGTCAACTCAGAGCAGGAGCTTGTTTTTACATTTATTAAACAAATACGTGCATAATACCAATATTTTACAGACAGTACAGCACTGTTCAATAGTACATAAAACATTTATAACAATAACAATAAAAATACTTTTCACCAGTTAAGTCCCTAATTTGCATGTAAATAATATGCAGTTACCTGTTAGAGTGCAAGCAATAAATCTGCAGATCTCTTGAAATATTTGGAGATATTGCATTAGTGATAATGTTTATAAAAAATAATCTTGTAATTAAAAATGAAAACAAGTTTAGTAAAAAAAAGAAATTATAATTAAACACTGCAGTAGTCATTATTTATAAATATCCCTCGCAGGCACCTCACAAGCTCCAGAAGGCGACCTGGTGCTCGACCCCTGCTCTACACAAAAATACTGCGATAAAACCAAAAACCGTGATAGTTTTGGTCACAATAACCGTGAGGTTAAATTTTCACACCGTGACAGCCCTATTCTGTAGTGGTGTCCAAATATCTAGTGGATTAAAATTAATGACTCACAATTTCCCACAATGCATTTTGAAAAGAAATGGACAGTGATGGTCACTGAAGGTCAGTAGAGACCAGAATGCTTTGTGTGTTTCGAAGGAGAATCGCAGGACCGCAGGTCTTTAAACTATATATACGTAAGTTTGTCAGTCAGTGAAGAGGAAGCTAAAAATGTTACTCACAGGCTGAAACCTCGTCTATCACGAGTAAAGAGAGGTAACCTCAAACCAAAGTCACCCCCACGGTTTAATGATTTTCATGGAGTAGTTATGACTCCCAATGTATGGCGTTGCTTAAGTAGCACACCGAGTGAATGATATTTTCTGGGCTATTGAAAATATTACTTACATTTTAGACGACATTGCTGAACAACAGCGTAACGACCCTGAGAAACTCGCCATCAGGGCCATGACCTTACAGAAGAGACAGGCCCTGGACTATATTTTTGCAGCTGACGGTGGTTTATGTACCAAGCTTGGAGTAGATCACTGTTGTTCATACATTCCAGATAATTCGGGAAATTGGACCATCATTCACCAAAAGGTACAACAATTACAGGATTGGCTTAAAGCCCAGTATGATAAACCTGGTTTTAATTTTTCTACTTTTGATTTCTTTTCTTGGTTCACCTCTGGCACTTGGCTGCAAGTACTAGCCAAGATATTTATGCCAATATTGCTTGTGTTGTTTTTATTCTGTATCTTTGTCATGTGTATTTTACCTTGCCTCCGTTCTATGTTAAACATGCAGCGCGTGTCACGTCTGGAGGCTGATATATGATGCTGGTACAGAAAGATGAAGTGCAGAGTGACCGCTATGATGATGTTACTCTTTTGCCCGACACTGATATGTAATCTGAATCATTTATACTGTGCAGTTGCTGGAGTTGATGACTGCTGATTAATAAAGAGGGTTTTAAACACCAGGGGGCGTGGTACGAGCCCCTGCACGTGGATCTGCAGAGCACGGTCATTTGGTTGAATAAGCTTTGCTAATGTGTAAAAAACAAAAAAAAGGAAAGATAAGTGTTTTTTTCATTATTTGCTTTGCAGCTTAAATTTTGTTGATCTCCGATTGGAGATCAAAAGGGGGAATGTTGTATGTGATTTGAACATGATCAAGTTTATAATGAAATGTAATGAAATGTATCTAATCATGTGACCAGGATCTGACCCAGACTCAAGACGCCACAACAAGTGCAAGGGAACAATCTGTGCTGGAAATGTGGCCTTCATGGGAGCAGAAGTGATAACAGCCCCTCCTTTACAACTCACACTGCTTTGCTTGAGAACTGGCTCAGATCCTGGACTATGCCCGTATATGGAGTGGGTGGTATGAAGTCGACCTGGGGGCGTGATCAATATATATATTCAATGTGTTAGGGACAGTCGTTGTGGGACTGCCTACTGTGACAGGGAGAACCCCAACCCAGAGCTCTGTGTAATTTGGCTTATGCAAATAAAAGACAAAAAGACAAGAAGCTGATTGGAGTCTTTATTGATTAGAAAAAAGAACACGACATAATCCAGTCTGTTTTATTCCTTAATGTTATAATTCATGTTAAATATCACAAATATGAATATTATTTATCTATAAATACTGAAATATCATTAAAGCCAGTGAGGTGCAGTGAGGTTCATGGCTGGTGAGGCACTGACATTAGAGTCAGATTTACAAAAGCCAAACAGAGCGGTGGATTTGCCATTAAATTGTTTGGTCCTTTATTAATCAGATCCCATTTCGACTGGTAGTCCAGTTTGGAGAAATGTTTAAGGTTAGATATAAATCCATGTTTGGCTTTCATTTGGAGCAAACTTTTAGAATGAAGGGACTGCAGCTTGATTTTGGAATTGCAGCTACGTCTCTGTGTAGAAGAACCTGTGTGCTCTGGAACGCCCCCTACAGGGAGGCAGAGTATTGTCTGCCTCCAGCTTTTTTATCTGTGGTTTTATGTGATCAGCAAAACTAAATATGTAACATACAAATGTTAAATACATTATCCTGACTATGGAAAATTAGAGTGAATATTAAAAGTGTCTGAAAACACACTGGAAATGTGAAGAGAAACAGGCACAATCCTCAGCCGAGTGCTCAGTGAGGGACTGCTCCGTCTGAGGCTCGGCTGCTCGCTGCTGCACTTCACCTCTCGCTCATGGATTTGAACAGGAAATACACAAATTCAGCAATTTTGATGATAAAATGATGGACATTATTGGATTCAAAAAGAAAATCCATATAAGAACAGACCAGAGAACTAAAAGTGAAAAGAATTTTATTGAATTGTTATTTGTTTATTTTTACTCTTCATGATGCAGGCTGTGCCTCCCCTGACGTTCCTGACTAAAATCCATTATCAGTGAACTTTTTTATACATACACCAGAGTCACATGGTCAACAGAGAGAAAAATAGTGAACAAGTGTCTGAATTGAAGGGAAGGGGCTAAGGATCACATTCAGACACAGCCCTAACGTAACATAAGGAGAAACAGTCACAGGTTTTAACTATTTAGGCCATAAACTCACTGAAGATGGCAAATATGAAGAAATCAAGAGAATGATTTCCAAATTTCCATTGCCAAAACAACCTTCTTCTAAATCACCAAAACACTGTGGGGCCTCAAGAAGAACTGGCACCAAACGAGATCTGTTCAGGCACCACTCAGGAAAGAAAACTAAGATATTCTGAACACGCCGCCCGCCACAAAACCCTGCAACAAGTTCTACTTGAAGGAAGGACAGCGACAGTGAAAGGCACTGGGAGCCCAACATTAATGTGGACAGAGAACATCAGGCAGTGGACAGGAACGAGCTACATCAGAGCAGAAAGAACGGCTGTGAACAAAGACGACCGGTGAGCGGTGGCCTCCAACCCTCAGCAGAACTGAGCCTAACCATGATTTTCAGCTTGGTTCTACAGAAAATCAACAACACACTGTTTACAAACAATAGTCACACTTACAACGTGAAGCCCAAAAAATGTGCTTTTCAGGTTTTTTGTTTTTGTTTTGTTTGTAGCAAAAAAAAATGTTATTCTCTCATTGAGCACTTTGTTTTTAGTAACTGTCCTGATTATTTATGCCATGATGCTTTGATGAGAAAAACTGCAAATATTTTATTTTATTTTTTATTGTATTTTTTTTTACTGAAAACATTTTGGCATATTTGATATCAATAATTAGGTCAGAGGTAGGTGGAAAAATTAGATCAGTGACGTAGAATATTTTAATAACTTATCATTTTTGTACAGCTACCTTCAAAAAAGCACATTGTCCGAGCTTATCATTGCTGAGTGAGACTAATATTAGAACTCCCTGAAGGTTGAGTAAATTTATGTTAAAATAGAGATTATAATCATTGATATTAATTTTTACTTCTTTAGTTATAAGCTAGCCTCCCAGCAAGGAGGTCGTGGGTTCAAGCCCCGGGCGGACCAATACACACCATCACATAAACTCTCTGGGTGGAGTCTGCATGTCCTCCCCGTGTTACCGTGGGTTCTCTCCGGGTTCTCCGGCTTCCTCCCACTGTCCAAAGACATGCATGTGTTGGTGAATTGGTGACTCTAAATTGACCCTAGTGAATGAATGTGAGAGTGAATGTCTGTCTGTGTTCGTCTCTGTGTCAGCCCTGGGACAAGCTGGCCCCTGTCCAGGGTGTACCCCGCCTACGGCCCAAAGTTACTGGGATAGGCTCCAGTCACCCGCGACCCCTAACGGGAATAAGCGGTAGAAAATGAATGAATGAATGAATAGTTATAAGCTCATATAAACCAATGAAAAATTATAAACAAAAACTGCTTATTCATTAAATCAGTAATTTGCTTTGTATTAGTGCTTTATTGTTGCTTTATAGTTCAGTTTTTCTAAACAGTTACCAGAACCTTTTATACTTGTATTTTTATTTCAAAAGTTAATTCATTTAAGTAAGAATTTTAAACAAATGATAGAGATTTGCATGCTGTGAGTTGTAAACGTGTTACTAACAGGGAATTATCAGAATATATGTATGAAGTATAAAATCTGTTTAGTGAGGAACAGTGAAGGTGGAGTTTCAGATCTTTGTCTGGTTCCCAGGATGAGCTCTGGGGGATCGTCACATTCATGTCCTCATGGGTTTTGTTGTTGATAAGTCATCATGTTTTAAAACTCAGCCCCAAACATTTTAAATTTCATTCTTTTACACAACTTTTGCTGTGTGAAGTTAGTTTTTATTTAACAGACAGCGGTCTCCTGGACGGGGAGGAAGGTTAAAGGTCAGGATGAGCCAGGGTTCATGACTGACAGGGCCCAGAGGAAAACCTTACAATAATAATAATATTAATAATAATGTAAGGTTAGCTTTGTTTGGGACGATCAGGCCCAGTGCTCCTGGACCAAACTGTCCCGCACTGACACGACTCTTCACCTTCAGCTCAGAGCCTAAACTCTGGAGCTCTCTCTGTGACTCACAGACGCTCACAGATTTAAGGTTAAAAGGTTAAAAGGTTAAAAGGTTTAAAAACCTGATCTTTCTGATGTCACAGTGCAAGACAATATTTTCATTACAAGATGAACAGTGCTTTAGTCCACTTCCTGTCGTTAGTTCATACTTTTGTCTCTTTACATTCTCAGCTCATTCTCACATCATCAGGCCTCACATTGCACCACACACAGATCTCTGATTTCAGGAGGAACAGAGTTTTACTGAGCGTTCACTCCACAAATGAACCGCAGTTTACCTGGAAATGTAAGAATTTGATTAAAGCGGACCAAAAACAGCGAGTGTGAAAACAACTCTTGGCCACTTCAGTGTCAGGGAAAATCAGCTTTTATTCTCATTGTTATATTAGTTTATGATTATTTTATCATTTGTAGTAGTACAGTGTTTCAAGCTTAACAATAATAAAAAACTGTCAATATTCTGTATTTGGTACTATAGCCTTTTGTGGGTGAGGTCATTTGTGATATTTTCTACAAATGAGACATTTTTACTGTAATCACATTAGAAATAAGTCAATAAATACATTTAAAATGTATTGTCTGTCGTTTTCTTGTTGAAACTATTTTTATTCTACATTTGTGTATGGTCTTAGTAAAAAGTAAACCTCAACAAAAACATTTAAAAATAAGTCATCTGGACTTGGCTCTTAAAGCAGAGCTCAGTGATGTTTTAACCTTAAATAAAACTTTTATCACTCGCTCTATCAAAGGCTGAGACTAACAAAAACTGTATCTGAACTTTATGTTAAACATTATCTACCAACACAAATAAAAGCAGTGTTAGACAGATGACCCTCTCTGAGCATGGATTTATATTGAGTTTTTATTTTATTATTGAGGAGAGCCCCTTCAGATGAACATCTCTTTTCTGAGGGGGTCCTAAAACATAAAAGTGACACAAAAACATACAAATACAAAATGACATACAATTACAAACACAAAACACATAACATACACATCCTGCTCAACACGTCTCCATCCATTGCCCAAATTTGTTCTCTCCTCCCAACGGTGCAGTACAACAGAAAGTACATTTATAAATCTAGAATAGTTACATTATGTTATGTATTAAAGCATCACATACATTTTATATACATACATATATCAGACTTTAGGTCACATTTTACCCAGATTGTTTTAACTGTTTCAATCCTTTCCTGTTCACGTCCCCAACTCCCAAATCAGAGAACGGGACGGGGCCATCTCTCGCTTTTTCTGGAACGACAAAGGCCCCAGAATAAGATTTAAAACCCTACAACTGCCCAGACCTAACCTAACCACTCTGCTCTGGGGTAACAGTGATTATGGAACAAAATGGAAGGAAACTAAAGGTGCTCCGATCAGGATTTTTGAGGCCGATCACCGATCAGCCTTTGCTGTGATCGGCCGATACCGATCATGGCCGATACCGATCACGTGGTCTTCACTGTAGTAATGTAATGTATGCAGGCTATTATTAGTTCCACTTGAAAAATACTGTAGCCTTTGTAAATGTAAAAGTACAACAAAATTCTTCTTATTTTTGTTTTAGAAGAGGTTTTGTTGCATTATCGGCCTTTAATGTGTGCCCAGTGTCTGTGTGGCTTTGTGTAAAAATCAGCTGTTCTTCTTAATCACTGCCTTTAGTGCGAGTCCGCGGTGCAGCGCCTGCGTCTGCGTAACGCGCAGCCAAACCAGGCTGAAACACAGAGGAGTAAAGAGCAGACATCTCCTGCTGCCAGGTCTGACAACGTCTGAACCAAGAAAACCTGCACAAGAGAAAAGCTGCTCCTCTCAGACTCACGGGGGACACATGGGCTGCTTTTTACTTTCTCTCTCCATCAGCAGCCGTTTGGTGCAGTTTAAGCCACAAAACGCACAGTTTTCTCTGCGTAACAAGACACAGGCAGACTCTGAACTTTCTTAATGTTTTTAACGTAAATATTAGCGGGTTAGCTGTAGCTCTATTTGCGTTGGTGTTTGCAAACTCACTGCTGCGCCTCGGTTCTGTCCCGTGCTTCAGGAGCAGGCGGGGACAAAGCGGGGACACAGCGGGGACAAAGCGGGGACAAAGCGAGGACACAAAGCAGCAGCTCCAGGGCAGGTTTGTGTTCGTTATAACCAGAGCTTAACTTAAAAACACTGCTAGAATAACACTGCTGCTGTTTAATCAAACCAGAGCTGCAGGACAGGAAATGTGAGAGCCTCGCATGTTTGTTGTAATTTGATTGGCCCATTTTACCGATCACCGATCACTCTGTTTTTAGCCATGATCGGCCGATCACCGATCGCGGCCGATCGATCGGAGCGCCCTTAATGGAAACCATTACAGAGTTTATTGAAGAACCTGACTGCAGACGTACGTTCACACTCAGTGGGTCAGAGTCTCAATAAATAACTGGTTAGACCTAGAAAAATCTAAGAAAGTCATGGATTAATGTGGCCAGTACATTATCCTCATTCTGAGCCGGCTCCAACTGAAAAACAAGAAGTCACTGTGTTCTGTTAAAGGATCATCAGGAGCTGACTGACTTTAAAACTAGGTCTGAAAAATAAGACTTTTATAAAAACCTTCAGCTCTGTCACGATTATGTTCAAAATAACAAAAGTCTTCCATTACACAACATTTTATCAACTCTCACACAAATAAAGGTGTGATAGCTCAGTAGGTTAGCTCTGACTCTACAGTAGGCATATGGAGCTGTGTTAGCTCAGTAGGTTAGCTCTGGCTCTACAGTAGACATATGGAGCTGTGTTAGCTCAGTAGGTTAGCTCTGACTCTACAGTAGACATATGGAGCTGTGTTAGCTCAGTAGGTTAGCTCTGGCTCTACAGTAGACATATGGAGCTGTGTTAGCTCAGTAGGTTAGCTCTGACTCTACAGTAGACATATGGAGCTGTGTTAGCTCAGTAGGTTAGCTCTGACTCTACAGTAGACATATGTAGCTGTGTTAGCTCAGTAGGTTAGCTCTGACTCTACAGTAGACATATGGAGCTGTGTTAGCTCAGTAGGTTAGCTCTGACTCTACAGTAGACATATGGAGCTGTGTTAGCTCAGTAGGTTAGGACATATGGAGCTGTGACAACTAAAGCTGGGGACACGACATGATTTTGTTGCCAGATTTGATAAAGATCCTCAGTTGTTCTGAGTCTGTCCCAGTCCCTGCTGCAGGAATCGTAATCAGCAGTCGGCCCTGAAATCCGTCAGTGTGTGACGTTCAAAGACTCGAGCAAACAATCAAACCCTGACTGTGGACCACACTGCTGTAGTGTGGGACGTTTACATCCAACTGGGAATTCATGGCGTCCAGCGGCCGACGAAGAACAGCTGATGGGACACAGGAAATAACGTCAGGACGCAGACGAAGCAACAGGAAGCAGCGAGAAAATACTTACAATACTTACAATACTTACTTACAATACTTACTGGTTACTGTTTTATTGGTTACTATCAATGTGACAACGCTGATGTCAGACAGCTGAGGTAGACCAAGGAATAACACTGTTACCTCCAAATAATCATTCAAGTAGAAGTAAGTCACTCAACACTTTTTATTACTGGATAGATAGATAGATAGATAGATAGATAGAAAGATGGAAAGATAGATAGATAGATAGATAGATAGATAGATAGATAGATAGATAGAAAGATGGAAAGATAGATAGATAGATAGATAGATAGATAGATAGATAGATAGATAGATAGATAGATAGATAGATAGATACTTTATTGATCTCTCAGGGGAAATTCAAATGTTCTGTAGTAGCAATGTTACAAACAGACAAAAAGTAATAAATGAGTATAAAAACATGCTGTAACATATCAATGAGTGTACATCCTCAGCACACGTTTACATTAACAGTGAGCATTATAGAAGCTAACAGTAGCAGGTATAAAAGATCTCCTATAGCGCTTGGTCCTGCAGCCATGGAAAGGAGACGGTCATTCCTGCTCCTCCTCTGAGCAGCCAGAGTCTTGTGCAGAGGGTGCCTGGTGTTACTGAGGATGGCCTGAACCTTTCTCCTCATGCTCCTCTCTACCACTGTCCCAACAGAGTCCAGTGACCTCCCAACCACGTGCCCGCCCTCTTAAGTAGCTTGTCCTGCCTTTTACAGTTTTTGACAGAGATGTTGTTCCCCCAACAGACAGCAGCATAAAAAAGAACGGCTGCAACAACAGACTGATAGAACATGGACAACATTTCAAGGACTTCAGCCTTCTTAGAAAAAAGAGCTGAGAACTAAAAAGTACATGTAAAGCTGACTTAAGTACACGCTACTTTTAAAAGTACAGGATATTTTGCAATTGCAAGGCAAAACTATTACCAATGGTATTACTACTACTACTTATACTATTACTACTACTACTTATACTATTACTACGACTACTTATACTATTACTACTACTACTTATACTATTACTACTACTACTCAGGTCATGGTGTTGTGCTGCCTCTTGGTCTCGTCTCGATCTCGGCTGCAGTTTTACTCGGCCTTGGCCTTGGTCTTGGTCTTGGTCTTGGTCTTGAATTCAGTTTTACTCGGTCTTGTGTTTGCTCTTCATAATTTTGGAGTGATTTGTTTTCAGCGTCAGAAGAACCAGGTAAATGATTCGTCTCTGTTTGTTTGTGGAGTCTGTTGCATTAGATCATTAAAATGATCTTTACTGTTTTTGAACTATTTTTAAAACCTTTTCTCCTTTATAGTGTTATTTCCCATGGTTTGGTCTCGACCTGGTCTCAGTTTGCCTTGGTCTCGGTCTGGACTTGGTCTTGGTCCTTAAAGGTCTTGGTCTTGATTCGGTCTTGAACCCTGAGAGTCTCGGTCTTGTCTTGGTCTCGGTTCACTCTGGACTTGGACTGGTCTTGGTCTCGATTTGTACGGTCTTGACTACAACACTATCAATTCAATTTAACTTTAATAATCCCAGGTACTTTCTGTTTGTACTACTACTGCTACTAGTACTGTTAGTGATACTACTACTACTACTACTACTACTACTACTACTACTACTACTACTACTGCTGCTACTACTACTACTACTACTATTACTACTACTACTACTACTTCTACTACTACTGCAGGGTTTACACAGAATGATATGTGAAAAGGAAACATTGGTTGTGTTGTGTTTGCTGGTTAAACAATAGTGTAACAGGTGAAAACTATTGGCAGATACAGAGCTAGATTTGAGATTTTTTCCACAACTGTCTTTACCCCACCACATGATTTTCCTGCCCAGTTCAAAATGCTGGATGTAAGTGACTACATTAAAAAAAAGTTTTATACAAATATATAAGTTATAATTTATGTACTACAGGCTTTCAATGAGAACTTAACAACAACCCACTTCTGAGAATGCAGACTGTAAGTAATTAACTACTATTTAAAAAAGGGCTGGTATAGTTTTATGTAAGTTGGGTCATAAATTGTAAAAATCAACCTCTATTCAATTATGTAAAAATGTTTAATAAAAAAAATGTTATAAAATAAGTTTATTGGGCAGACTTTCAATAGAGCACAAGTTATGTCAGACAAGTGTGGTTTTCAGATGTTTATTCACATAAAATATTTTCCACAAATGTAGGAAGATGTTTACAGCAGATATCACTTGAAGCATTGTTGTCGTGCGCTGTAGGCTTGGATGTGGTATTTGTTGGTGCATACTCAGGGCTTTCTCTATGTCTCCCAGCTCACCTAGAACCATTCTGAGAGACTGGGATTGGGGATCTGGATAATGTCTTCGGGGTGAAGGATGACTGGGTCTCCCTGCTTATACCACGCCCCCCGCGGCCCGGCCCTAAATATACCAAACGGGAAGGAATGGAAGGTTGTATGACGTCTCCATACTCAGGTCTTTGTCTATGTCTTCCGGTTCACCTGGAAACATCTGGTTCCACCAGGAGAAGTCTCCGGGGAGAGGGATGATTGGGATTCCCGGCGTCTCCAAACTCAGGTCTTTGATGAAGGAGGTGCGCAGCTTTTGGACGTCTTCAGCGTTGGTGGCCTCAGCGCCGTCGGTGATGATGCTGTTCCAGTAAATGTACAATTACTACAGTTTAGTGAATGGCACAAACAAAACCAACCAGTTCAACCCACACAGAAGTATAGTAACCTGCTACTATTACTGCTACAAGTACAACTTGTATTTCAAGTAAATATACAATTACTACATTTTAGTCAGCAGTAAAAAGACAAAGAATCAACCAGGCATTAAAAATCCTTTAGAAGTATGGTAACCTGCTACTACTGCTACAATTACTGACTAGAACTTCTACCTCTACTCCTACTACTGTGACTGCCACTAACTGACTAACTCGCCACATCTGCCTGCTAGTGTGCAGTGATTCAAGTATTGATTTGGCATAGGTTTAACGCCATATGACCTTTATGATGTAATCCCTCCAATTAATCCAGGCTTGGGACAGGCACAAAGAGCATACTGGCCTGTGAGCCTCTGTGGCTGAGCTGTGATTGCCATCAGTACTAATACTACTTTTACAACGTGACAAAATAATGAACTGCCATTCCCCATGAAGAGACCTGATCAGGTATTGCAACTACTACTGCTACTACTAACGTACAGCTGCTAATACTACTACTACTAATACTTACTACTAATTACTACCCTGCTACTACCACTACTACTTTACTTTACCTGCTATTGACTAAATTTAAATTACTGGCCCATTTTCTTGATGATATACAGTCTTACTATATTCATCAACACATTATATTATGTATAATATATTGTGTTAGGTTAAATACTGACTCGGTGTCTTGATCGTCAACTTGCCAGGTGATGTTCTCTACACTGTCCTCGCCGGCGTCCTGGGCATCGTCCAGCTGTGAGCGGGCATTGGCCTGCAGAGAGGCAGCCTGGGAACCTAGGAGCAAAAAGAAAAATACAAAATTAAACACAATTCATAGCAATAATTTGAGTCTATAATGACATAAATAACACTCAAAAACAATGTTAAACTGGTAGAAAAAGACACTAATTTCTGTATCTAGTTGCCTAGATAGAACAGAGCAGTCAGCAGTGTGAGGTGTGGATTTGCAGTTTTTAATATTACCACCAGAGGGCGTCAAAAACAAAGCATTGCACCTTTAAATGAGTATGAAACTATGAAAAATGAAGCTGCTTTGAAACACTTACCAACGGCGAGCAGAAGAGCAAGAGCCACAAACTTCATGATGGCAGTCTGCGGACAGACAAGACAAACCTTGTTATGCCAACTGTGTACATACATGCACTACTACTATTGTTACTACTGGACATTTTATATTTAAGTTCTATCATACTCTTCTCGTTTTGCAAGTTACAACATTTCAACTTCTCTGTATTTCTTTTACCCAGAAATGATACTGTTTACTTAGGCTTCAACAAATCAATACTTAAAAACAAACACAGCTAAAATTACATTTGACGTTACATTTTACAGCAGTGAGGCCTAAAGATCGACCGATATGAGTTTTTCTATGGCCGATGTCGATACTGATTTTTAAAATTCTGATGGCCGATAAATACTGCCGATTTTCTTAATTTTATGAAAGAAATTAATATAATAAAGCCATTTGTTTTAGTAATGTTTATAGTGACAGTAACAGTTAAAGATGAGTTTTTTGTGAAAAACAATTAAGTCCATCTCACTCACACACTTTGTGCAGGTAGAGCTTGGGGAGAGCTACAAAATGTTTTTGGATTTTTTGTTCTACGAGGTTCTGTTCCAGAGAAATGAGCAAAATCTTTTTATTGTCGTTTTGAGTTTTTCAGGCCAAGATAAAGAGATTTTGGATGTTTCCTATGAACTGCAGTGTAAGATGCCCACACTGGTAAAAGATGGTTGTGGACGCTCTGAGCTGCTTCTCGGGACGTCCCAAAGCATCTTAGGGCCAAATGTCACAGATTTTTATCAGGGCTGCTACAGTGGCCTCTAATGAATGACACAGTGAGACTAGTGTTCACTTTAAAACTGCTGTCAAAAGCTGCTTTCTCTCTCTACTCTCTGTTGTACTGTAATATTATTATTATTATTATTATTATTATTATTATTATTATTAATATTAATAATAATAATAATAATAATAATAATAATAATAATAATGCATTAGTCTTATATAGTGCTTTTCTAGTAAGTAAGTAAGAATACCTTTATTAGTCCCACAGTGGGGAAATTGCAAGAATTTGGAGCAAGCCTCCGGCCGCAGCTACTTTTACGAGCGCCGCCACTCGCTCTCCAGAAAGTTAAATACAGTTTGCAAAGCATACATACAGAACACAACAGTAATATAACATAACAAGACACAGTACACGTGGTCACGTGATGGAATTTTAGTTTGGACTTGGGTGAGGAGAGAGAGAGAAGAGAGAAGAGCAGACGGATGGAGAGGGGGCTGGGATGGGGAGGGGTGAGTATGGTGCAGTAAGAGTCTGAGCTTATGTTGTGAGAATCAGAGCCACCACTCAGATGTTTACAGTTCAGTTCTGTGGCTTGTCCTTGAAGGGAGATATGGTGGTGCGCAGGAAGAGATAAGTGGACCCAGCTGTGAGCTGACCTCCTGCCGAGGGAGACATCCAGGGACAAGGTGGGGGTGGGGGTAGGGGGGGTTAATCAATTTTAAACCATTTTAGCCTGATCTTCAGTTAATTTGTCCGGATCATAATTAATCAATCAGTTCTGGACCTCAGCGTCGCTGGCATACATCCGGTTGATGGAGTAACTTTGCTTCATGGTCAGTCCAGTAACAGTTCACCAGTCTGACCCCTGATGGTGTCCAGTCTCCTCCACTGGGCTGAGACGTCCCGGGACAGTCCTCGGTCTGGGCTGAGATGTCCCGGGACAGTCCTCGGTCTGGGCTGAGACGTCCCGGGACAGTCCTCAGTCTGGGCTGAGACGTCCCGGGACAGTCCTCAGTCTGGGCTGAGATGTCCCGGGACAGTCCTCAGTCTGGGCTGAGACGTCCCGGGACAGTCCTCAGTCTGGGCTGAGATGTCCCGGGACAGTCCTCGGTCTGGGCTGAGACGTCCCGGGACAGTCCTCAGTCTGGGCTGAGACGTCCCGGGACAGTCCTCAGTCTGGGCTGAGACGTCCCGGGACAGTCCTCAGTCTGGGCTGAGACGTCCCGGGACAGTCCTCAGTCTGGGCTGAGACGTCCCGGGACAGTCCTCAGTCTGGGCTGAGACGTCCCGGGACAGTCCTCAGTCTGGGCTGAGACGTCCCGGGACAGTCCTCAGTCTGGGCTGAGACGTCCCGGGACAGTCCTCAGTCTGGGCTGAGACGTCCCGGGACAGTCCTCAGTCTGTGCCACTCTCTGATGTAATACTTTCAGTCGCTCACATCCCCGAAGCACCCTTTAATTTCCACAGACAGCAGCTGGGTGAATTTGCTGGCAGCTGTCTTACAAATGTTCCAATAGGTCAGGGCAGTCCCAGGGCCAAAAATAGGAACCCTGCTATCAAAATTCCAAATATGAATAAATCCACATCCTCCACGGACCGGACTTCCAGGCACTCGACATTGCCAGCTGGTCCAGGCGCCAGGTGCACTGAAAGTCCCGTCCGGGAAGAGAGGTTCCCCGGTGCCTCTCTTAGGGAGAAAAAGTTGTCAATAGCGCTGAGTGACCAGTTAATCAATTCCATTTTGAGTATTTTCAGGAACACAGCAAAACAGGGGTCAAAAAAAAGTTTGACAAGACAAAAAAAAGAAACAAGCACTAGATAGAGTGGGAGCAGTGAGAAGACACGTCTGCACTGTACAGAAGCAGGAAGAGAAAAAAAAAAAAAAAAAAAAGCAACCAAGTCAAACTGCACATATTGGCTGTATCTAATATTCTACACAACCTTCAACAACTTTTAATGTCCCACTTGTCTGAGTGAGGTGGAGCGATTTTGGTGTCACTGGGACGAGTTTGTTAAAGTACGAGGGGAAGAAGTTCAATCCCTGTTGCGCTCGTCATTGACCTGTTTCTTTTTGTCTTTGTTTTAGTTGGAACAATTACAAATATGCTGCATTCGTGGCACATTCCTGTATCACCGGAGAGTACCTGATGCCGTGAGTGTGTATATGAGAGTTTGGTAAATGATGACTTTGTTTACGTGCACTTTGCGCACTTTGGGGCAGTGCACTTTGCTGAACATGAACAGTCACTATAGGCCCTCGCCATTCCTGGCGCTCGGGCCTAATATTAATAATAAGATTAAAAAACGGAATAATTTCAATTCAACATTTTTTTCTTATAACAATATAAATGTATTTAGAAAGTACTCGCGCCAAGTAATGCACTCGCGGGGTCCAAAGTCAATGACGAGCACAACGCGTTTGGTGCCCATTGGCCTATTTTTAGTCTGAACAATTACAAATGCACACACACCTATATCACCGGATCCAGCATGACCTCATGACTGTGGCTATTAGTGTTTGATCAATGATGAACGCTTCGTGTTCTGTTTTGGTGCACGTCGTGCACTTCAGGAAAAAGGCCCTACGCCATCTTTGGGACTCGGGCCTAATTAAAGACGACGCCCACACTCTTACGTATTTTAATTATAATATATGTTGTTTTTGTTTTGTGTATTTTTAAAAGAAAAGGCTTGGATACACAGTCACATGCTATGCTATAAGAAGTTTAAAAGTTGTAGCGTTAGCATGCAGAGCCCTAGTATTTAAACATATAATTAACAATATTTAAAAAGTATAAAATAGTGTTGTTTAGTGGCATCATCCATTGAAAAGTCCTTACCTGTTGGAGTTCTTGATGAAAGTGAGGGACTTGGGGCTGGAGTGAACTTTTTATAGGGCCGGGGCTGTGCACTGAGCCTGACAGGAAGCACGTGGGACGGGACAAACGGGGGAGGGAGCGGGGAGGGCCCGAGGGGACTGAGTGTCTCTGTGGAGCTGGACCTCACCCCCGGAACGCTCCGCCCAGTTCAATGGTAACCTGCTGGGACGGGCCTCCATTTACACGAGCAATGTACAGGAAGATTAAATAAAATCTAATAGATATCAGAAGTGGGAGAAATACTTAAATCTGTACTCAAGTAAAAGTACCGCTACTTCCAAATATTATTACTGAAGTACAAGTGAAAGTATTCAACACAAATATCATAAGTAAAAGTAAAAAGTAATGAAAAAGTGCTTACTGCTACTAAGACCATTGCCATTATTACTTCTTCTGATGCTATTACCACTAATACTAACACTACTACTGTTACTACTACTACTGTTGCTTCTACTGCTACCCTCACTGCTACATTCAATGCTACTACTACCATACTACTACTAATACTACAGTTGCTACTAATTCCAACAGCTGCCATTATTATAACCCCTCCTTAAACCTCCACCTTATCATGGTGGAGGGGTTTGAGGGCCCGAATGATCCTAGGAGCTATGTTGTCGGGGGCTTAATGCCCCTGGTAGGGTCTCCCATGGCAAACAGGTCCTAGACTAAGACTGGTTCAGAAGCCCTTTATGAAAACAGAAAAAATTAGTCCAGTTACGTTGCCCAGTACGGCACAGCCGGGGCCCCACCCTGGAGCCAGGCCTGGGGTTAGGGCTCAAAAGCGAGCGCCTGGTGGCTGGGTCTCTCCCCACGGGGCCTGGCCAGACTTAGCCCGAAAGGACGACGTGGGGCTATGCTCCCATGGACCTACCATCTGCGGGAGGAGCCGAGGAGCGGAAAGTGCTCCTACCAGGGACTCCATCATTCTACTGGGGGACTTCAACGCTCACATGGGCAGTGACAGTGATACCTGGAGGGGTGTGATTTGGAGGATCGGTCTCCCTGACGTGAATCCGCATGGTGTTCTGTTGGTGGACTTCTGTGCAAGTCACAGTTTGTCCATAACAAACACTATGTTCAGGCACAAGGGTGTCCATCAGTGCACGTGGCACCAGGACACCCTAGGTCGGAGGTCAATAATCGACTTTGTTGTCGTCATCTGACCTTCGGCCGTGTGTCTTGGACACTTGAGTGAAGAGAGGGGCTGAGCTGTCAACTGATCACCACCTGATGGTGAGTTGGATCTGCTGACGGAGGAGAAGGCCGCACAGACTCGGCAGGCCCAAACGTGTTGTGAGAGTCTGTTGGGAAAGTTTGGGTGAGCCCTCAGTCAGGAGGGTCTTCACTTCACACTTCCGGGAGAGCTTCAACCAGATCCCGAGGGAGGTTGGGGACATTGAGTCTGAGTGGACCATGTTCTTTGACTCCATTGTCGATGCGGCCTTTTGGAGCTGTGGCTATAAGGAACCCGGCAGTGGACACTGGAAGTAAGGGATGTCGTCAGGCTAAAGAAGGAGACCTACCGAGCCTGGCTGGCGTGTGGGACTCCTGAGGCAGCTGACGGGTACTGACAAACCAATCACGTTTCAGCCCGAGTGATTGTGGAGGCAAAAACTTGGGTCTGGGAGGAGGCCATGGAGCAGGACTATCGGTAGGCCTCAAAGAAATTCTGGCAAACCATCCGCTGCCTCAGGAGGGGGAAGCCTTCACCAACACTGTTTACAGTGGAGGTGGGGAGCTGCTGGCCTCAACTGGGGATGTTGTCGAGTGGTGGAAGGAATACTTTGAGGATCTCCTTAATCCCACTGACATGCCTTCCGTTGAGGAAGCAGAGGCTGGGGACTTTGTGGTGGCCTCATCTATCACCCAGACTGAAGTCACCGAGGTGGTCAAAGAGCTCCCCAGTGGCAAGGCTCAGGGGTGGATGAGATCCGCCCTGAGTACCTCAATCCTCTGGATTTTGTGGGGCTGTCTTGGTTGACACGTCTCTGCAACATCACGTGGCGGTCGGGGACAGTGCCTCTGGACTGGCAGACCGGGGTGGTGGTCCCTCTTTCCAAGAAGGGGGATCAGACAGAGGGTTTGTTCCAACTTCAGGGAGATCATACTTCTCAGCCTCCCTGGGAACGTCTATTCCAGGGTGCTGGAGAGGAGAATGTGGACAATAGTTGAACCTGGATTCAGGAGGAACAATGCTGTTTTCATCCCGGTTGCAGAACAGTGGATCAACTCTACACCCTCTGTCGGGTGCTCGAGGGTTCATGGGAGTTTGTGAATCTGGAGAAACCGTTTGACCGTGTACCTCGTGGTGTCCTGTGGTGGTGCTCTGGGAGTATGGGGTCCGAGGCTCTCTGCTAAAGCCTGTCGGGTCTCTATAAAACCGGAGCAGGAGTTTTGTTTACATTGCCGGCAGTAAGCCGGACGTGTCCCAGTGCATGTTGGACTCTGGCAGGGCTGCTCTTTGTCACCGGTTCTGTCCATTATTTTTATGAACAGAATTTCTACGCACAGCCAGGGGCCAGAGGGAGTCTGGTTTGGGGACCACAGCATCTCATCTCTGCTTTTTGCAGATGATAATGTCCTATTGGCTTCCTTGAACCAGGACCTTCAGTGTTCACTGAGGTGGTTTGCAGCCGAGTGTGAAGCAGCTGGGATGAAAATCAGCTCAACCGAGTCTGAGGCCATGGTTCTCGACCGGAAAAGGGTGGCTTGCTCTCTCAAGGTCGGAGGAGAGTTCCTCTGGCGCTAACTCAGAGTGTTAGCGCCAGCAGTTTGGTGCTTACTCTGCAGTTCAGGAAACAGCCCAAATCACCTTCTCATGGCCTGAAAAGCTCAAAATGGCAGTAAAAATATTTTGCTCATTTCTTCTCCATAAAACCTCATAGAACAAAAATTCAAAATGCATTTGGTAGTTCTCCCCATTCTCTCCTTGCACGGCAAGTTTAAATGAAATTCAAGTTAAACAAATTTAGTTAAAGATAAAATGAATAAATAAATAAATAAATAAATATAATACATAAAATATATAATAATACTTCTCACACCAATGCCCACTTCAACCTAAATAACAATCAGCATAAAGAACAATAAGCAGCTTTCTACAACATTTTAAAAATAAGTTTAGTCTAATAAAGTGGCCACGCCATATTCATGTAAAAAAGAGCGGGAAAAAAAATGCTTTAAAATACTTTTTCCTAATGTATAATGTATAGGCCGATGTATCGGATATCAGTATTTATTTGTTACTTAATATTAGTATCGGCATCGGCCTCAAAAAATCAATATCGGTCGGGCTCTACATACAACATGTTTTGGTATTTGGCCACAAAATTCACTTCCTCTATCACTGTTTCACTGTTATCACTGGGACTGTGAGAACTATAAAATAGAAAGTTTTTAACCACTTTACCACACATGCATCACTATCTGATAAGTTGATTAATCACTTCCCAGTGAGTGCGTTCCATTGTTGTTCTTGGTAGCTTACACAACTGCTCTTCATCATTTGACTAAATTGAATTATTTAAGGCATATCTCTAGCAGTTTAGTTACTCTGTGAGAAATCTAGTATCGTATATAATCACTTTGTGTCCAAGCCACTTTCAGCTCGCGACTCAGTAATAGATTGTTATTAACTTCTGTTAGCCTTTAGCTTATCTTAGCTTAGCATTAGCATGGCGTCTACGTCCTCCACTTTCCCCCCTCTGTTCTGCTCAATGTGCCATATGTTCAGTGAGAATCCTGCCTCCTTTAGTGATGATAGCAGCAGGTGTGTGAAGTGTAGTTTGTTTTTAGTTTTGGAGGCCAGGTTAGAGCAGTTAGAAGCGTGGCTCCGCACAGTGGAGGCTGAGGCTAAGCCAGCTAGCCAGGTAGCTACAGGGACTGCGCTAGCAGTAGCAGGAGCGCTAGCCAGACTAGCCCCCCAGTGCCTCCACAGCAGCCGGGGGACAAGCACAATGGCTTTGTAACAGTAAGAAGGAAGCATAGCGCTAAACACAAACACTTAGACCACCCAACGCTTCCCGTCTGGAATAGGTTTTCTCTCCTTAGCGACACACCGCTGAACCATCAACTCTGGTGATTGGGAGCTCGATAGTTAGAGACGTGAAGCTGCCAGCGGCTATGGTTAGGTGTTTTTCGGGTTAGGCTTTTAGCCCAGAGTAGGACCAGGTTCTGTCGAATCGTGATTCACATTGGCGGTAATGATGCCCGGCAGAGACAATCAGAGGTGCTCAGATTGAACGTAGGGTCGGTGTGCAAACTTGCGATGTCGGACACCGTAATATTCTCTGGTCTCCTGCCCAATTTGACCAATGATGAAATGTACAGCCGCTCTTCATCATTCAACCGCTGGTTATCTAGATGGTGCCCAGAAAACGGCATAGGCTTTATTGATAATTGGCGAGCGTTTTTGGGGAAAGCCCGGTCTCTTACGGAGAGACGGCATTCATCCCACGTTGGATGGAGCCGCACTGCTGAGTAGAAATATGGCTGATAGCATTAGTCGTCCAACCTGACGAACCAGAGGTGGGACCCGGGCACAGAGCAGTAGTTTAAAACACTTCTCTGAGCTTCCTTACGAGCTGGGACAAACCCAGTATAAAGGTATTTTAGCAGAGCAAATAGAGACTGCCCCCGCCTAAACTTTAACACTAACTCCAACAGCAAAAGACAAATAAGAGGAGTGAGAGCCACAAATTTAATAAAAATAACTACTTATAGACCTATTCATAATATCAATAATAATCAAAACAATGACATAATTAAATGTGGATTACTAAACATTAGGTCCATTTCCTCTAAATCCCTGTTAGTGAATGAATTAATGAATGATAATAAACTTAACCTACTGGCCTTAACAGAAACCTGGCTACAACAGGATGATTATGTGAGACTTAATGAAGCTCCTCCCCCAGGTCATGTAAACTTTCAGACAGCGAGGAGCACAGGCGGAGGCGGGGGAGTGGCAGTAATATCACAGTCTAGTTTACTTCTTAGCCCCAAATCTAAACACACACATAATTCCTTTGAAAGCATCATACTGACTATAAATCACCCAAACTGTAAGAAACAAGAAACAGTTATGTTTATAATCATCTACCAGCTCCTGGTCACTATTCCAAATGTTTAATTGTGTTCTCTGACTTTCTATCCAGTATAGTTTTCAGGCCATTCCTGTTTCTGTCCTCACACTTGATTCAACAATGTTTAACTTAACTTCAGCAAAGTTTAACAAAGGAAGCTTGGAGGACTGTGTCTCTTTACTCTCTCACGAATCAAAACAGGACAGGACCAGCTGGCCCCAGAAAGATACTTCATTTATGACCAACAGCACATCGTGTGACCCAGGTCACCTTAACCCAAATGTGTTATGGCCTTACCTGTTTAAGTAATTCAGATGTTATTTTTCTTACCTAAATTAGAGCAATTTGAAATTGTATAATTAATATTATCATTATTAGTTATGAGTGTGCGTCGTTATAGTGATCAGAATTAAAATGACATAAAGGCAATTCAATTAAATTAGTTCCTCTTTGAAGGAAAGTACTAATCTCAAAATTGATGGAATCAACTTTGGATTAGAATCAGTCTAGTGTTAGTGTATGTGTCCCTGCATTTGTTATCAGAAGGTGTATTGCCTAATGTGGTTTAATATTTATTTATGAAACATTTTCATACTAATATACCACACAAGCACGGATTATGCAAATCTTTAATAGAAAATATAAATAAAAAGTGCACTAAAAAGCTGCACTCTTACCTCCGCAAAACTTTTGCACCTGCTTCTCCAACGTACTCAATTTTCACACAGATTTAGCTCCGTACTGGTGATAAATCAAACAGCGACTGTAAAGTGACTTCATTTGCATTTTCCATGCCTTGAATTTTGCGCGTTTTGGCAAGAACGCCTTGTTTTACAGATTCATAGAATCACAGGAGCAAAATCTGCGCCTGCGCTGAATTTTCTCCTGTGAGAGACGCAAATCTCAGCTGCGCCTGGGTTTGCTCCATTTTTAGCTCGTCTTTTTCATTTAGCGTGCACACAAACCTTTGATAAATGTGGCCCATGGTCTCTTCCTCTCTCTCCATGAGCTCCATGCTTATCCTTATTCTCAGACCTACTCTCTGTTTATCTCCTGAGGACCTAACTCTGCTCTTGACTCTTTTCAGCTGCAGAGGAACTTTTCTGGCCTGATAAAATGTTATTTAATTTTATTATTTTTTTTATTATTTTTTGCTTCTAATTTCATTTCATTGCATTGCATGGGATTTTTTTTGTATTATCATTATTATTATTATTTGGGTGTCAAGCATGGTGCTATTATAGGCAACCAAGTCAAACTGCACATATTGGCTGAATGGTAAAAGCTACAAGTTATCAAATAAAGAGCCATTTAGGAGCTGGAAGAGCCCCAATACATTAGTAATTGAATTTTATAGCAAGACTCAGAATAATCGCGGTTAAAAATTTTAATTGCATTATTTAATATAAAAGTATATTTATTGCACTTGTAGTTTGTGGAAAAACTGGTGTCCCTGTTAGAGAAAGTGTCACCATACATATTTTTAGCAGGGGCTTAATTAGGAATTAAATTTTTTTTCTCTCTCTTTCTCCTTTTCCCCCACAGTGGGACGTCCAGCCCCAGCTGAAGTCCACACCAGAGTCCTGCCTCCTGACTCTGGGACAAGGACCAGAGCAGCTCTCAAGCATCTGTCATTTACCAGAGTTACAGCGAGTGGAAAGTAAAGGAGGACTTTATGTGAGATATCTGATGGACTTTTTTACTGATGAATTAATATTATACTGCTGATGATGTTGTGACGTGTTTTAAATCCAGAACAGTTCTTTTTGTTTCATTGGTTTTGTGAAAATAAATGTTTTCTAACTGAATACTGTGGTGTTCATTATAAGCATTTAACTAATCATATGGGTCAAAATAACACAGCACAGTAGTTGAATATAACCCAGTATTGGGTAGAACATATAACCCAGCCTGCAGGTTAAAATAATAACCCATATCATTGGGTCAAAATAACCCAGCGTTGTGTTATCTCAGTAGTTACCCAGCAGCTGGGTTCAAAACAACCCAATCTGGGTTATTTTTAATTACAGCATTTTTTAGTGTGTAAGGTGAAAAACTGTGAGCTTACAGTGCGACAGCAGGTGTGTTGGGTTGAGTATCCTAGTATTGGTGAAAAGTCTGGTTATATTGTGTTGTTTTATTGGATTTTATTGTGACTAGTAGTTGATAGTTGTGGCAAAAGCTGGGACTATATTGGCTTCTGGATGTGTTCATTGTGCTGTGGAGTTGTGGGCGCTGCTTTGTGGGGTGCGGACACTGCCTAGTGGTTCTATCAATACAAAGATTTTGAGCTGTGTTGCATTTGTGGTCATGTGTCATGTGTTAAAGGATAAGGGTAAAAAGCTCCAGGCTACAGCAGAGAGCTTATACATTTGAAACTAATAACACATAGAGACTGGAAAGATTCTGCTTGCTTTATTGGGAAAACAGTGGTGGATTGAAATTATTATTATTATTTAAAGTTTTAGGCCATTCCTGTTTCTGTCCTCACACTTGATTCAACAATGTTTAACTTAACTTCAGCAAAGTTTAACAAAGGAAGCTTGGAGGACTGTGTCTCTTTACTCTCTCACGAATCAAAACAGGACAGGACCAGCTGGCCCCAGAAAGATACTTCATTTATGACCAACAGCACATCGTGTGACCCAGGTCACCTTAACCCAAATGTGTTAGTCTCTTTGTAAGGAGACTTACAAGGCTGTAAATGGTACGGCCCCATCCTACATTAATGATGTTATAGAGCCATACCAACCAAGCAGAGTACTGCGCTCACAAAATGCAGGGCTATTAGTGGTTCCCAGGGTTTCTAAAAGTACAGTTGGAGGTAGAACCTTTAGTTACCAAGCTCCTGTTTTATGGAATCAGCTTCCAGCTCATGTTAGAGGCAGACACAGTCTCTACATTTAAGGTTAGGTTAAAACGTTCCTCTGTGAGAAAGCTTATGGTCAGGCCAGGAACAGGGTTAACTCCACAGCTGAAGCTAAGCTGCTCTAGGAGCTAGAAGCTGGGGGAAGTATGGTGCACTGACCTCTGACCTCTGGTTTCATCTGCTGCTCCTCTTCTATCACTCTCATTAATATTATCTAATATTCTATATCTTTAATCAGTTCATAGCTGTTCACAAGGTTGTCCCTCTGTCCCGCTTCCGCTCTGGGGGAGTGGGGACTGTTTCAGATGCCTGGCTGCTGGCAGATGTCCCAGTGACGATTGGATCTTAGCTGACCCCATCTGTGCTCCTGTCCCGACCTGTGGGCCCTCAACCTCACCTCTAAGGATTTCCCAGATCTCCCTCACCCACTCCCCTGTCTGGATGAATCCTTACAGAGTGAACTATGATCCTATAGATGAGTAATGGACTAACTCCTGACACATGTTGCTGTTCGTCCTGGGAGAGGATCTCTCCTTCAGTATGGGCTCCAGAAGGTTTCTACTTTTGTTCCCACAGCTGTTTTTTAGGAGTTTTAGGCCCAATCCCATTTCTCATTCTTACCCCTCACCCTTCCCTAGCCCTCGCCCTTCGCCTTCCCCTTAGACCTTAAAACAGAGGGGTAAGAGGTCGGGCTGACAATACACCCCTAAGAAATGGGACACCCCTACACTGCTATATTAGGCTATATCATCATTGTACAAACCATTTGCTCAGTTTATACTTTACTTTTTTTAAAACAAGCCAACATCAGCCTGAAGGGGGCGCATGTAAACAACAGGAGAACTGTAGGTGAACGAGCTTCAGCTCAAACACAACTGTAACACCTGAGAAAGCAACAAACTGCTGAAAACTAACACTGTCCTGGGATTAATCTTCACCATACACCGCGTGGTGCAGGAGGAGCTCACTGTGCTCAGGTAAAGATCACCTGTCTCTGTAAATACAGCCGCATGTGCGTCACGTGACTCATGCATCAAATTAGCGGCATTAAAATGAGGTTATGGGATATATGAAGCTTTTTGTGTTTGTTTTTTGACTGAAACATCAGTTATATTATTTAAAAACACCGCAGCTCCCGCTGATAAATTGCTAAATCCTTGTCTAAAGTCTGTATTTCAAAGTGATGTTTTCCACAAACTTTAACGGTGGATATCTCCGTGATTACTGGAGCTATCGACATAAAACAAACACTGGCATAAACTTTAAGGTCCTCTCTGTCAGCGCAAAATTGTGAGACTATTTAGTTACAACATAAATACAAAAGAAGTAGCAACAAAATAACAGATACATGGCGTAAGGCACTGCCATTAGGTGAGCAAATTTTATGTAGCCTACATTATTTTAAACGAGCACAAGGTGAACGAAACACAAAATAACTCTGTCGTAACTCTTAAAATGGTCATAAATGCAGAATATATGGCTTTGTTGCGGCCATGTTACCCATAAACACGACATATCATGGTAAACTCCTCCTACCCCTTGGTTTTAAGTGTGCATCTGGAAAACCTCAGTTTGGAGGGGAGTACAGCCCTTCACCTTAGCCCTCGCCCTCACTGCAAAAGAGAACTGGGATAGCCCTTCGTCTCTCGTGAACGCACAAAATGAAGGGCTAGGGCTAAGGCAAAGGGCTAAGGGGTAGAAATGGGATCCAGCCTTAGTGTAGTTATTGTTTGTGTTGATTGTGTGTTGATGTTTGTTTAACTGTTTGTGAAGCCGTTTGAGGCGACTTTTGTTGTGATACTGGGACATACAAATAAAACTGACTTGAATTGAATTTATTTTTGCATCAGTTCATTTTATTGAAACAAATATAGCTCCATACAGTAGTAGAGTTACACAGGTGACGAGGGACAAGGGCAGTGTGCAACAGTTTGTTTTATTCTGTAAAACAATTAAAACAGCTTTCATGAGTAATGGCTTCACTGGACTGACTGTACACACAGCTTACACTGAACTGAGCTGCTTCTGCGTAAGGACCTTGTTGTCAGTCTAACATCTGCGCCTTTACTGCCATCTATTGGCGTAACACATGTACTGCACTGTGAACCCACTCATTCATTTACCAGGTGATTTACTGTCTAAGTGTGAGGGCCACAAAGCATGGAGTAACAATACAAGAATAATAACCAGAAATGTAGAACCTTAATAAGATGAAAATTGTATGGGGTACATTTTATGCCAAATAAGTTCTGGGGGCCACACCTCCCCTGCTTAATTAAAGAAAAAAAAAGCTTTCCCATTTTCTTTTCCTTTAACGCTCTTATTACTGAACCAAACCAGTGTCCCTCGAGTACATACAGTGGTTCCATTCACTCATGGCATCACTTTTGGTATGAAGCAATGTCACATTACCTTCAGGAGACATTTTCCATGAACTTATCCCTCGTATTGTCCTCCTGTTACACTTACACGCCTTGTCCTCGGGGTCAGAGTGACCCCAATTTGTTTGCCTGTTATTTAATGCAAATAGTATAAAATGTCAAATAAGTTTGTGTTCCACATTTATTCTTACTTCAGACCAACGCATTGACACATTTTTTCCCTTTCATTTTAGAATTAAGGGTAAAAAGACAGTGTTTACATAAAAAAAAAGGAAAAATACAAAATCCAACTACTAATTACTTTGACTAAACATTATTTTGACTATTTCACATTTTACTAGAGGATATTTCTCAAGTTTAGTGAGGATACTGTTTTTGAATAATAATTTTATCAAATTCCTCTGTAAAACAGTTCACACTGCAAAACCAAATTCAAATTCAATTTTTTTGCAAAATTCAAGTTTTCTTATCAAATCTCTTCAGACATCATCCAAAGCAATGTTGTGCATGAGAATTTATGAACTGTGATCAAATAAATTTATGTTCACAGTAGGGCTGGGACTTTAACGCATTAATCACAATTAATTAATTACAGAGAAACTAATGCCTTAAAAAAAATGAACGCAGTTAATCGCACTTGTCTATGACAACATGGAACTTTTCTCAGTGACCTAGTTTCTGGCGCAGTAACCAGGGCTCGACATCCACACGACCAAAACACCAAATGTGAGTGGATTTCAGCTGTGAACAGATAATGTGCCTTCAGACTGCACCACAGGGAACTGTGGGGCAGAGGTCGGCCGCATCCACGCAACCAGCGCCACTTTTCTTTCACTTTCAAACGCGCTGCTTCAAGTCGCCGCTCATCGTCTCCGATCGTTCTCACAGCTGACGACACAGGAGACAGAGAAATAAATGAAATAATAATGAATAAAAATGTACGTAGATGTTGTAAGAAAGTCATGGAACAGCTCAGTCAATACTGTGTAAAGGTTGATTTTATTTGTATGGATACTGTGACATTTTAATCCCACAGTAAAACCAGTTAGAGTCACCTGCCTAATGGTGTAACTTATTAAATAGAAGTAATTATAATTGTATCAGAATATGTTTTTAAAGTAAGTATCCAGCCCTGACAGTAACGTACCTTACTTCAGGAGTAACTTCCAGACGCTGCCTCTTCACTCCGACTCTGCAGGGACCACACAACCACTGCTCCAGGTTCACAGCTTTTACTTTCAGGAGATTTCTCTAAAACACAGACAGTATGGTTGGTTAAGGTTTGACCACTGATATCTGCTCATGTCCTGTGTCTGTGTTCATAAATGTCTTTTATTGTCAACCAGGCACGTGCAGAGACTTCTGCAGCGGCAGGTGCTCAAAGGGAAAAAGGGGCAGATACGTGTAACCAGATTTTAAAACACTGTTGTGTTAGGACTGTGGCAAGCAAGACTCTCACACAACTATTACATTTCTGTGTATACTATGATATATTGCAATACAGTAAGGATGAAGCTATACACTTTTTTATAAAATTTTGGAAAAATAATAAAAACTAATGAACATATAAAATGTAAAGAAAACACACTGCATGACACTAAACTAAATAAATAATGTAATTTTATCCATGCTCTGACAAGATGAGAATTATTCCCTAGCACTGAGGAAGTCCTTAGACATTTCTAGTAATAAATTAAATAAGTTATGTGGGAACAAGATTTTGGAACATCACTTTTTTTTTTCAGATCACATTTTGCCAGCTCCCATCACCAACTAGTTCGGATTTTTGCACAATTATAGCAAATTCTTGCAATTTATTTGCATTAAAATGCCTAAATACTAACTGCAATCCATTATTTATAAGCAACCCGGTCTAAAAATAAAAAGATTTCATGCTGTCAACAATCTCAAAGAATTTTATGGAAGCATATTGTAAATATCTAGGTGGTTAGCAAGTAGCGGTCAAAAGCTCTGTATTTAAACAGAAATTATCTAACGTGCGTGCGTAATACTTTCATGGCTTTTTCTTACAAATCACGTGACACGAAGCAGCTCGCTCACCGTTCTTTCATTCCCAGTGACTGGACTCTGATAACAGTCATCTTTATTGGCTCCGCAGTTCGCTCTTTCTCCTCTGTTTTCAGCTGCGCAACTCACGGAGGCAAAAGGTTAAAGGTCCAAGGACCAAAAGGGCACTTGGAGTCAAGGGGCAAAAGGGGCAGGTGCTCAAGCCCCCTCCGCCCCCCCTCTCTGCACGTGCCTGGCAACGCCCCTCACCTGTCTGCGGCTGTGACAGGAGCCCCGCCCCTCACCTGTCTGCGGCTGTGACAGGAGCCCCGCCCCTCACCTGTCTGCGGCTGTGACAGGAGCCCCGCCCCTCACCTGTCTGCGGCTGTGACAGGAGCCCCGCCCCTCACCTGTCTGCGGCTGTGACAGGAGCCCCGCCCCTCACCTGTCTGCGGCTGTGACAGGAGCCCCGCCCCTCACCTGTCTGCTGCTGTGACAGGAGCCCCGCCCCTCACCTGTCTGCGGCTGTGACAGGAGCCCCGCCCCTCACCTGTCTGCCGCTGTGACACGAGCCCCGCCCCTCACCTGTCTACGGCTGTGACAGGAGCCCCGCCCCTCACCTGTCTGCGGCTGTGACAGGAGCCCCGCCCCTCACCTGTCTGCAGCTGTGACAGGAGCCCCGCCCCTCTGCTGCCTGGGTCCAGGTGAGCAAGGCCATGTTTTCCCGAAGCACACTTTGAGGTCAAACAAATCAGAAAAAATGAAAAATACAGCACTCAGAGTTTTCATTTTTTGTTTTTTGAGTTTTGATGTATAGTAGCCTAATATAAAATAGTAATTGGATAAGGGCTTGTTTCCGTTTTTTGTTTTCTTATTGGGAAACGTGAAAACGAAAGGCCAGCAGGTACGGACCTCGTGCCTTTCCCGATCTCACTCACTTTTAAGAATAAATGACTGTTAAAATTAACAGAACTCAATTTAATTGCTTAAATAATATTAAGGTTATTTTGACAAAAATCTAAAAAGAAAACTTACAGTGATGTACTTTGGAAATGGTTCAAATGTCGTGAGAGAGAAGATCTGTATTTGACCAAAGTGACTCTGGCTGCAAGTAGGAAGGAAATAACTCAGGTTAAAGCCAGATGCACGAGAAGACGAGAAGGTTCAAGACGGTGAAGACATCTCAGTTAAAATCTTTGGCTAAAAGGATTACATTCCTAGGTGGCTCATCTAAGTAAACCTGACTGTGTATGATCAGTGGCGTAACTCGCTAATGAGGGGCCCCAGTGCAAGTTTTAGGATTGGGCCCTAAAGATTTGAAGTACTTTAAGCTCATGCATTAGACATCTAATCTATAAAAAAATTATATTATAGCTATCAGCGTTTGCAGTTTATTACAAAACTGCAGGTGGAATAATTTTATTCAAAGAAAATTCCTCCAATTTTACAACTTTTTTTTTTACATTTTTGTTTTAAATCTTTTTTTTAGACAGAATATAAACATGTATATATCCTGTTCTTACAATTTGTAATAAGTTCATGAATTCTATTTAAATTTATGGCAAAAACTTTATTCTATAGGAGAGTCATGTGTTGCTCTTTTATTTTATGAATTATTATGAATATTTCAAACACAGATGTGACAGGAGATGTAGCCTACAAGAGCTCTCAGGGCCCCCTAAACCTCCGGGGCCCCACTGCAGCTGCACTGGCTGCACTGCCTGATGTTACGCCCCTGTGTATGATGATGTTCTCCCAGACACAGATCACTGTGTTAGATACAGACGTTGGTATTTTCTTTGATTTGTATTTTGTCTTTAAAAACTTAAATAAAAACCCAAGTAAAAAAATAAGAAGACTTACAAACATTGAGAGATGGATTAGGAGGAGAATTTAGGATCTAGGCATAGAAAATATATTTATAGAACAAAGATGATGGCAGTGTAAACCCAGAAACATTGTGGGACACAGCCAAGACAGTTTTAAGGTTTTTATAAAATCAAGATCTGCAGCAACTTTTGTAACAATTTTTGCAAATGAGGCCACTCAGAGAAAAAACTGAGAACATTTAACCCAAACCCTGACGCTTGAAATCCTAGCGTGTTATCTCCTTTTTGAAATCTAGTGTGAGTTTGAACTTTAACCCCATTTAACGCCCTCCCCACGTCTTAAAGACTACGCTACAGCAGCGTGAGAGCGCTCATGCTCTACCACTCACTAAAAACATGAACATAATTATCTTGTTTTTAATGTTGTGCAGCGCTTTGGTCAACTGTGGTTGTTGTGAGGTGCTACAGAAATAAAGATTGATTTATTTTGATTGATTGGTGCAACAGTGATTATGGAGCAAAATGGAAGGCCATGGAGTTGTTTTTGTTTACCCTCAGGCTCTAAAAAAATATTTTTTTGTTGTTTTGTTTTTTGATCATTAACTCCTGTCATTGTCCTCATCATACAGAGCTAAAGTGAATTCATTTTCATATTTTTAACTCTAAATGCAGTTTGTTCACACAATTCCACATCTGTAAAAATAATAAATAAATACAAAAAACATGAATTATTTACTATTTAAAGATACACAATGTGTTTTTGTTTGTGCAGGGATTCCCAGTCCTGATAGGTCTCTGATTAGTCCTAAAACAGATTTAATCCATTTTTACTTTGGTCTAAACTCAGCTTCTTCCTCTTAAAGCCCTAAGGGGCGGGGCTACACTCACTGTTACCCAATGGAATTATAAGGAATTATTTCCCACAATGCACTGAGAAAATGGTGGATGTGGTGGTGATGTTTTTGTTTGTGTATTGTTTAGCCTCTGACAGAGTTACAGAGGAATTAACAGGATTTAACATTTCTGTATTGGAACGGCAGCAGAGGGAGAATAAGGGATTTTAATGGGAGTCAATGGGACTTAAAGCTGGGTTACCTCATTTTCAAACTGTGAAAAAAGGAAGTAGGTATTTAAACCTTTCTAATTCATCCCTCGCTCTCACAAACCCTTTGGCACATCACTAGTTTTCACATGCATGGATTTTTGGCCACGAGCACAGCTTTAGAACAGGTTTTTCAGACACAAAAGTGAAGAAGGCTTAGCACCGTCTGCACAGCCAATCAGCTCTCATCCCAAAGAGTCATATAGTGACTCACATGGCTCTTTCTTACAAGACTGAAAAGTTAAATGTTTAATAATTAGATGAAGACTGTGTGTAGAGGTCTAGTTTTTTCATAAAGTTCTGCTTTTACAATAAACTTTCTGGGGAGGAAACAGAATTTACAACTTATGAGAAAAAAGTTGAATACCCCAGCTTTAAAGGGCTTTAAGAGGAAGAGGGAGTTTTTTGCCCAGGCAGTTGATGATTCTTTTTTTTTAGTTGTGACTCTGAAAATCTAAAATTCAGTTATTATTGAACATCTTTGTCAAATATCATCACTCTAGCATAAGAAATGCCAAAATGAGAGCAAAAAATACATTTGAAAAACCCTAAAAGTATCCAGGAGGGCTGAGGGTTAAACAAACCATTCCAGAACCTGACTGCAGACAGTACGCCGTTCACACTCAGTGGGTCACAGTCGCAATAAATACTTGGTTAGACCTAGAGAAACTATTTAATCTAAGAAAGTCATGGATTAATGTGGCCAGTACATTATCCTCATTCTGAGCCGGCTCTAACTGAAAAACAAGAGGTCACTGTGTTCTGTTAAAGGATCATCAGGAGCTGATTGACTTTAAAAGTAAGTAGGTTGTTTATTGTCCCAGTAAGGAAACTGGTCTGCAGTCAGCAAAAACACACAACACAGAAGACAAAACACTCACACACCAAGCACACAACACACAGTGAAGGCAACATCCAACATCAAATCCTGTAGAAAAACAGGCTCTGACCAGGCCACGCTGTTACTAAAAGGCACTCAAAGATCTCCTGCCACACATTTCATACCAAAAAAACTTTAACTTGATAGAAAATACATTTTTAATGATCAAAAAACTCCATGTCTGAAAACTATGTCTGAAAGATAAGGTCTTGGCCGACAAGACTTTGATAAATACCTTCAGCTCTGTCACTTATTATGTTAATAAACAAAATACAAAATAACAACAATAACAAAAGTCTTCCATTACAGGACATTTTATCAACTCCACACTGTTCTAGGAAATAATCAGTGAATTATGCTGGAACTGAACTAAATTAGGAGGCCACAGGAAACTGTGATGAACACACAAATGAATACTACAAACTCACAAATGTGGAGAGATTACTACAGGAAAAACTGTCACATATTTTATAACCTGAAATAAACTCGAGACAAACAGGCACAATAATCCTCCAGCCAGGTCCAGACCAGGATCCCGGCTCGGACCCGGTCCTGACCGGGATCCCGGCTCGGACCCGGCCCTGACCGAGATCCCGGTCCTGACCAGGTTTAACCTAGAGACACTGAAGGACGGGGACAAAGCAAGGCCATAACACATTTGGGTTAAGGTGACCTGGGTCACACGATGTGCTGTTGGTCATAAATGAAGTATCTTTCTGGGGCCAGCTGGTCCTGTCCTGTTTTGATTCGTGAGAGAGTAAAGAGACACAGTCCTCCAAGCTTCCTTTGTTAAACTTTGCTGAAGTTAAGCTAAACATTGTTGAATCAAAGGTGAGGAGAGAAAAACTCATTCACCCTGGAAATCTGTTAAGCATCAGCCACAATCAACTGTTTCCAAATATCTAAAGTGCTAGAATCCGGTGTAGAAAACTGGAGACAGAGCTAAAACAAATGAACTAGATCTAGATCGTAAATAGGAGTGGTTCCCATTTTAAAGTAGAGTAGAATAATTTTTACTGTCATTACACATTGTGCAATGAAATTAGAAGCAACGCCATTGTCAGTGCAAAAAATAATAAAATGAAATAACATTTTATCAGGCCAGAAAAGTTCCTCTGCAGCTGAAAAGAGTCAAGAGCAGAGTTAGGTCCTCAGGAGATAAACAGAGAGTAGGTCTGAGAATAAGGATAAGCATGGAGCTCATGGAGAGAGAGGAAGAGACCATGTGTCAGCTGAGCTCACACTTACTATTATTTCACTTATTTCATTGTTTACCTGCTGTTAATTTTATTTTTATTTTTATCTTGTGAGGCACTTTTGGACAACTGAGGTTGTCATCTGAATGTGCTGTATAAGTCAACTTTGAATTAAGCAAACATTACTAGCATGGAAAGATGACACTGGTGCTGCTGGCCAGTCCCGAGACTGTCATTGTGTTGCTGGGACGTCACTGGCACAACCTGCACAGATTGTGGGGCTGTAGCTGGGGAGCTGCCTGCTGGACGATGATTTCCTTCTGAGCATGTGGCGACCTCTGACCTCTGAGCAGCTGTAGCAGTTTCACAAATAAGAGTTCATTTAACACGAGGAGCCCAGTCCACAGAGACCCGACAGAAACTTTCTTTCTTACGTGAGGGTTCATAGTCAGCTGAACTCCTGCTTCTCACTTGTCCCAGTAGATTCTTTCATTGTCTACTATGGGCACACGTAACTATGGAAAAAAACAAAAAAACTAAATGAATGTAATGAATGAACTGAAATTGTCAAAGAGGCAGGAGCAAGCAGCAGCAGTCACGTTCTCAGATGAGTCTCTGTAAACAAAGCAGCTCCCAGAGTCATGTGACCTTGTTCAGTTCAGTGCTAGAGCAGAGAACTGAGAACTAACACTCATCAGCAACACCAGGCCTCTCCTCATTATCAAATAACACAGTGCACTGTTAGCTCAGAAAAGCTTATTTATTTATTTTATTTTATTTTTTTCTCTAGCTTTTTCTGCACAAATAAACAGCCAAAATCCAAGAAATCAGCTTTGAAATGTTTGAGATCATAAGTTAGCATTTAACCTTCTGGTATAAGAATATGGTTTGTTTCTATTACAAGCATAGCACTAAATGAGTCAAACATAGGACAATTATTAGGAATTTGGTATTTTTGTCCATGACTAAAGTTGATAAAATGCAAAAATAAAATTGGGGAAGCATTCTATTCTTTGGACCTAGATGTCAGAGGATTAACTCAAAATATTAAACCTTTTTATTTATATTTTCTATTAAAGATTTGCATAATCCGTGCTTGTGTGGTATATTAGTATGAAAATGTTTCATAAATAAAGATGGATTAAACCACATTAGGCCATACACCTTCTGATAACAAATGCAGGGACACATACACTAACACTAGACTGATTCTAATCCAAAGTTCATTCCATCAATTTTGAGATTAGTACTTTCCTTCAAAGAGGAACTAATTTAATTGAATTGCCTTTGTCATTTTAATTCTGATCACTATAACGACACACACTCATAACTAATAATGATAATATTAATTATAACATTTCAAATTGCTCTAATTTAGGTTAAAAAAAAAAAAAGACATCTGAATTACTTAAACAGGTAAGGCCATAACACATTTGGGTTAAGGTGACCTGGGTCACACGATGTGCTGTTGGTCATAAATGAAGTATCTTTCTGGGGCCAGCTGGTCCTGTCCTGTTTTGATTCGTGAGAGAGTAAAGAGACACAGTCCTCCAAGCTTCCTTTGTTAAACTTTGCTGAAGTTAAGTTAAACATTGTTGAATCAAGTGTGAGGACAGAAACAGGAATGGCCTAAAACTATACTGGATAGAAAGTCAGAGAACACAATTAAACATTTGGAATAGTGACCAGGAGCTGGTAGATGATTATAAACATAACTGTTTCTTGTTTCTTACAGTTTGGGTGATTTATAGTCAGTATGATGCTTTCAAAGGAATTATGTGTGTGTTTAGATTTGGGGCTAAGAAGTAAACTAGACTGTGATATTACTGCCACTCCCCCGCCTCCGCCTGTGCTCCTCGCTGTCTGAAAGTTTACATGACTTGGGGGAGGAGCTTCATTAAGTCTCACATAATCATCCTGTTGTAGCCAGGTTTCTGTTAAGGCCAGTAGGTTAAGTTTATTATCATTCATTAATTCATTCACTAACAGGGATTTAGAGGAAATGGACCTAATGTTTAGTAATCCACATTTAATTATGTCATTGTTTTGATTATTATTGATATTATGAATAGGTCTATAAGTAGTTATTTTTATTAAATTTGTGGCTCTCACTCCTCTTATTTGTCTTTTGCTGTTGGAGTTAGTGTTAAAGTTTAGGCGGGGGCAGTCTCTATTTGCTCTGCTAAAATACCTTTATACTGGGTTTGTCCCAGCTCGTAAGGAAGCTCAGAGAAGTGTTTTAAACTACTGCTCTGTGCCCGGGTCCCACCTCTGGTTCGTCAGGTTGGACGACTAATGCTATCAGCCATATTTCTACTCAGCAGTGCGGCTCCATCCAACGTGGGATGAATGCCGTCTCTCCGTAAGAGACCGGGCTTTCCCCAAAACGCTCGCCAATTATCAGTAAAGCCTATGCTGTTTTCTGGGCACCATCTAGATAACCAGCGGTTGAATGATGAAGAGCGGCTGTACATTTCATCATTGGTCAAATTGGGCAGGAGACCAGAGAATATTACGGTGTCCGACATCGACTTAGCAAGTTTGCACCGACCCTACGTTCAATCTGAGCACCTCTGATTGTCTCCGCCGGGCATCATTACCGCCAATGTGAATCACGATTCGACGGAACCTGGTCCTACTCTGGGCTAAAAGCCTAACCCGGAAAACACCTAACCGTAGCCGCTGGCAGCTTCACGTCTCTAACTATCGAGCTCCCCATCACCAGAGTCGATGGTTCAGCGGTGTGTCGCTGAGGAGAGAAAACCTATTCCAGACGGGAAGCGTTGGGTGGTCTAAGTGTTTGCGTTTAGCGCTATGCTTCCTTCTTACTGTTACAAAGCCGTCCTGCTTGTCCCCCAGGCTGCTGTGGAGGCGCTGGGGGGCTAGTCTGGCTAGCGCTCCTGCTACTGCTAGCGCAGTCCCTGTAGCTACCTGGCTAGCTGGCTTAGCCTCAGCCTCCACTGTGCGGAGCCGCACTTCTAACTGCTCTAACCTGGCCTCCAAAACTAAAAACAAACTACACTTCACACACCTACTGCTATCATCACTAAAGGAGGCAGGATTCTCACTGAACATATGGCACATTGAGCAGAACAGAGGGGGGAAAGTGGAGGACGTACACGCCATGCTAATGCTAAGCTAAGATAAGCTAAAGGCTAACAGAAGTTAATAACAAACTATTACTGAGTCGCGAGCTGAAAGTGGCTTGGACACAAAGTGATTATATACGATACTAGATTTCTCACAGAGTAACTAAACTGCTAGAGATATGCCTTAAATAATTCAATTTAGTCAAATGATGAAGAGCAGTTGTGTAAGCTACCAAGAACAACAATGGAACGGACTCACTGGGAAGTGATTAATCAACTTATCAGATAGTGATGCATGTGTGGTTAAGTGGTTAAAAACTTTCTATTTTATAGTTCTCACAGTCCCAGTGATAACAGTGAAACAGTGATAGAGGAAGTGAATTTTGTGGCCAAATACCAAAACATGTTGTATGTAGAGCCCGACCGATATTGATTTTTTTGAGGCCGATGCCGATACTAATATTAAGTAACAAAAAAATACTGATATCCGATACATCGGCCTATACATTATACATTAGGAAAAAGTATTTTAAAGCATTTTTCTTTCCGCTCTTTTTTACATGAATATGTCATGGCCACTTTATTAGACTAAACTTATTTTTAAAATGTTGTAGAAAGCTGCTTATTGTTCTTTATGCTGATTGTTATTTAGGTTGAAGTGGGCATTGGTGTGAGGAGTATTATTATATATTTTATGTATTATATTTATTTATTTATTTATTTATTCATTTTATCTTTAACTAAATTTGTTTAACTTGAATTTCATTTAAACTTGCCGTGCAAGGAGAGAATGGGGAGAACTACAAAATGCATTTTGAATTTTTGTTCTATGAGGTTTTATGGAGAATAAATGAGCAAAATATTTTTACTGCCGTTTTGAGCTTTTCAGGCCATGAGAAGGTGATTTGGGCTGTTTCCTGAACTGCAGAGCACCAAACTGCTGGCGCTAACACTCTGAGTTAGCACCAGCGCCATCTGCTGAACAAATAGCAGAAGGCCATCATTTGCAAGTGAACAGGTCTTATTCTATCACACAGTTAAAATAGTACTGTTTATATCGGCGAATATCGGCCGATAACCCTCATTTTCCTAGTCAGCTGCAAATTTGGTTGTACTAGAAGTAACAGAAATAGTAGGATCTGTAATAGTAGCACTGGTGGTAGTAGTGGTAGTAGTAGTAATGCCATCCATCCATCTTCCGCTTATCTGGGGCCAGGTCTCGGGGGCAGCAGTCTAAGCAGGACTCTCTCAGAGACCTCTCCCTGGACACTTCCACCAGCTCGCCTGGAGGACCTCCAAGGAATTTCAGATTTTCATCCCAGCTGCTTCACACTCGGCTGCAAACCACCCCAGTGAACACTGAAGGTCCTGGTTCAAGGAAGCCAACAGGACATCATCATCTGCAAAAAGCAAAGATGAGATGCTGTGGTCCCCAAACCAGACTCCCTCTGGCCCCCGGCTGTGCGTAGAAATTCTGTTCATAAAAATAATGAACAGAACTGGTGACAAAGAGCAGCCCTGCCGGAGTCCAACATGCACTGGGACACGTCTGGCTTACTGCCGGCAATGTAAACAAAACTCCTGCTCCGGTTTTATAGAGACCTGACAGGCCTTAGCAGAGAGCCTCGGACCCCATACTCCCAGAGCACCACCACAGGACACCACGAGGTACACGGTCAAACGGTTTCTCCAGATTCACAAACTCCCATGAACCCTCGAGCACCCGACAGAGGGTGTAGAGTTGATCCACTGTTCTGCAACCGGGATGAAAACAGCATTGTTCCTCCTGAATCCAGGTTCAACTATTGTCCACATTCTCCTCTCCAGCACCCTGGAATAGACGTTCCCAGGGAGGCTGAGAAGTATGATCTCCCTGAAGTTGGAACGCACCCTCTGTCTGGTCCCCCTTCTTGGAAAGAGGGACCACCACCCCGGTCTGCCAGTCCAGAGGCACTGTCCCCGACCGCCACGTGATGTTGCAGAGACGTGTCAACCAAGACAGCCCCACAAAATCCAGAGGATTGAGGTACTCAGGGCGGATCTCATCCACCCCTGAGCCTTGCCACTGGGGAGCTCTTTGACCACCTCGGTGACTTCAGTCTGGGTGATAGATGAGGCCACCACGAAGTCCCCAGCCTCTGCTTCCTCAACGGAAGGCATGTCAGTGGGATTGAGGAGATCCTCAAAGTATTCCTTCCACCAGTCGACAACATCCCCAGTTGAGGTCAGCAGCTCCCCACCTCCACTGTAAACAGTGTTGGTGAAGCACCGCTTCCCCCTCCTGAGGCAGCGGATGGTTTGCCAGAATTTCTTTGAGGCCTACCGATAGTCCTGCTCCATGGCCTCCTCCCAGACCCAAGTTTTTGCCTCCACAATCACTCGGGCTGAAACGTGATTGGCTTGCCAGTACCCGTCAGCTGCCTCAGGAGTCCCACACGCCAGCCAGGCTCGGTAGGTCTCCTTCTTTAGCCTGACGACATCCCTTACTTCCAGTGTCCACTGCCGGGTTCCTTATAGCCACAGCTCCAAAAGGCCGCATCGACAATGGAGTCAAAGAACATGGTCCACTCAGACTCAATGTCCCCAACCTCCCTCGGGATCGGGTTGAAGCTCTCCCGGAAGTGTGAAGTGAAGACCCCTCCCCCCTGACTGAGGGCTCACCCAAACTTTCCCAACAGACTCTCACAACACGTTTGGGCCTGCCGAGTCTGTGCGGCCTTCTCCTCCGTCAGCAGATCCAACTCACCATCAGGTGGTGATCAGTTGACAGCTCAGCCCCTCTCTTCACTCAAGTGTCAAAGACACACGGCCGAAGGTCAGATGACGACAACAAAGTCGATTATTGACCTCCGACCTAGGGTGTCCTGGTGCCACGTGCACTGATGGACACCCTTGTGCTTGAACATAGTGTTTGTTATGGACAAACTGTGACTTGCACAGAAGTCCTCCAACAGAACACCATGCGGATTCACGTCAGGGAGGACGATCCTCCAAATCACACCCCTCCAGGTATCACTGTCACTGCCCATGTGAGCGTTGAAGTCCCCCAGTAGAATGATGGAGTCCCTGGTAGGAGCACTTTCCGCTCCTCGGCTCCTCCCGCAGATGGTAGGTCCATGGGAGCATAGCCCCACGTCGTCCTTTCGGGCTAAGTCTGGCCAGGCCCCGTGGGGAGAGACCCAGCCACCAGGCGCTCGCTTTTGAGCCCTAACCCCAGGCCTTGGCTCCAGGGTGGGGGCCCGGCTGCACCGTACCGGGCGACGTAACTGGACTAATTTTTTCTGTTTTCATAAAGGGCTTCTGAACCAGTCTTAGTCTGGCCCATCACCTAGGACCTGTTTGCCATGGAAGACCCTACCAGGGGCATTAAGCCCCCGACAACATAGCTCCTAGGATCATTCGGGCCCTCAAACCCCTCCACCATGATAAGGTGGAGGTTTAAGGAGGGGTTATAATAATGGCAGCTGTTGCAATTAGTAGCAACTGTAGTATTAGTAGTAGTATGGTAGTAGTAGCATTGAATGTAGCAGTGAGGGTAGCAGTAGAAGCAACAGTAGTAGTAGTAACAGTAGTAGTGTTAGTATTAGTGGTAATAGCATCAGAAGAAGTAATAATGGCAATGGTCTTAGTAGCAGTAAGCACTTTTATGTAAACTTTACTACTCATTACTTTTTTACTTTTACTTATGATATTTGTGTTGAATACTTTCACTTGTACTTCAGTAATAATATTTTGAAGTAGCGGTACTTTTACTTGAGTACAGATTTAAGTATTTCTCCCACTTCTGATATCTATTAGATTTTATTTAATCTTCCTGTACATTGCTCGTGTAAATGGAGGCCCGTCCCAGCAGGTTACCATTGAACTGGGCGGAGCGTTCCGGGGGTGAGGTCCAGCTCCACAGAGACACTCAGTCCCCTCGGGCCCTCCCCGCTCCCTCCCCCGTTTGTCCCGTCCCACGTGCTTCCTGTCAGGCTCAGTGCACAGCCCCGGCCCTATAAAAAGTTCACTCCAGCCCCAAGTCCCTCACTTTCATCAAGAACTCCAACAGGTAAGGACTTTTCAATGGATGATGCCACTAAACAACACTATTTTATACTTTTTAAATATTGTTAATTATATGTTTAAATACTAGGGCTCTGCATGCTAACTCTACAACTTTTAAACGTCTTATAGCATAGCATGTGACTGTGTATCCAAGACTTTTCTTTTAAAAATACTTACACAAAACAAAAACAACATATATTATAATTAAAATACGTAGGAGTGTGGGCGTCGTCTTTAATTAGGCACAAGCCCCAACGATGGCGCAGGGATTTTTGTAAACTGAAGAGCAATGCGCGATGCGCGAAACGCTAATCAATAATCAAACGCTAATAGCCACACTCATGGCGTCAAGTACTCTCCGGTGATATAGGTATGTGCCACAAATGCAGCATATTTGTAATTGTTCACACTAAAAATAGGACAATGGACTATCGTAAAACGCGTTGCACTCGTCATTGACTATGGACCCCACGAGTGCATTACTTGGCGCGAGTACTTTCTAAATACATTTATATTGTTATAAGAAAAAACGCCTAATTGAAATTGTTCCAGTTTTTTCTTATTAATATTATTAGGCCCGAGCGCCAGGAATGGCGAGGGCCTATAGTGACTGTTCATGTTCAGCGAGGCGCATTGCCCCGAAGTGCGCGACGTGCACGTAAACAAAGTCATCATTTACCAAACTCTCATATACACACTCACAGCATCAAGTACTCTCCGGTGATATTGCTATGTACTGCGAATGCCGTTGCTTGGCAACCAACAGGAAGTCGGCTATATTGGAATGATCATGTGACTCGACGCTGGAGACGCCATTTCTTCCCCTCGTACTTTAACGAACTCGTCCTAGGGCGTTTAACCCAGTGACACCAAAACGGCTCCACATCATCCAGACAAGTGGGACATTAAAAGTTGTTCAAGGTTTTGTAGAAAATTAAACGGTGTTGCCGTGGCAATGGCACAAATTTTGGCTTTGTTTTTGTGGCTCGCCGACACCCTTCAAAGTGTCATAGCTCGCACATACTTTGACCGATTTTTCTCAAATTTTAATCGTTGGTGGAGATTAATATGTGAATATTAATAATAGGCACGATAGTGCCCCCTAGGGAGCAAAACACATATTTGTATGAGACAATAAAAATAAACTTTATTGTACACTCATGGAATTTGGTACACATATCTGTCACCTGACCCTGATCAAAAAAGTCATTGATGGGTTTGCCCCATCTGCCATTGTGTTGTCATGGCAACGTCCCAAATAGTAAAATCTGCCAATGGGGCGTCCCAACACTTACTTCGTCGGAGCAAACTAAATTTGGTATACATATGCAGCATGTTCATACCAACAAAAAATTATATTGTGGCCACGCCCCCTGACCAACTGGAAGTCAGCTATCTGGGATTGATCATGTGACCCCTTGATTTGCACCCATTACATTTTAACAAACTCGTCTGAGGGCGTTTAAGTAAATTACCTCAAATTTTGATAACATCATCTGGAGAGGTGTCTGACCAAAAGTTGTTGAAGGTTGTGTAGAATATTAAACGGTGTTACCACAGCACTGCGCCAAATTTTATGTTTATTTTGTGGCTCGCTAACAAACTCTAATTTGTTATAACTCACACATGCAGAGTCCAATGTGGACCAAATTTGAATCACTTATTTATTCCTTGGGCCTGAAAGAAAGCATGAAAGAAGAAAAATGCCAATTGCTGCAATAGCGCCCCCTGCAGAGTGAGGCAAAAATCCCTATGAGAGAGCAGCTCAGAGCGTCCACAAGCATCTTTTACCAGTGTGGGCATCTTACACTGCAGTTCATAGGAAACATCCAAAATCTCTTTATCTAGGCCTGAAAAGCTCAAAACGACAATAAAAAGATTTTGCTCATTTCTCTGGAACAGAACCTCGATGAACAAAAAGTCCAAAAACATTTTGTAGCTCTCCCCATGTTCCGAGTTTTAAAAATCAGTATCGGCATCGGCCATAGAAAAACTCATATCGGTCGATCTTTAGGCCTCACTGCTGTAAAATGTAACATCAAATGTAATTTTAGCTGTGTTTGTTTTTAAGTATTGATTTGTTGAAGCCTAAGTAAACAGTATCATTTCTGGGTAAAAGAAATACAGAGAAGTTGAAATGTTGTAACTTGCAAAACGAGAAGAGTATGATAGAACTTAAATATAAAATGTCCAGTAGTAACAATAGTAGTAGTGCATGTATGTACACAGTTGGCATAACAAGGTTTGTCTTGTCTGTCCGCAGACTGCCATCATGAAGTTTGTGGCTCTTGCTCTTCTGCTCGCCGTTGGTAAGTGTTTCAAAGCAGCTTCATTTTTCATACAGTTTCATACTCATTTAAAGGTGCAATGCTTTGTTTTTGACGCCCTCTGGTGGTAATATTACAAACTGCAAATCCACACCTCACACTGCTGACTGCTCTGTTCTATCTAGGCAACTAGATACAGAAATTAGTGTCTTTTTCTACCAGTTTAACATTGTTTTTGAGTGTTATTTATGTCATTATAGACTCAAATTATTGCTATGAATTGTGTCTAATTTTGTATTTTTCTTTTTGCTCCTAGGTTCCCAGGCTGCCTCTCTGCAGGCCAATGCCCGCTCACAGCTGGACGATGCCCAGGACGCCGGCGAGCGCCGTTTATTTCACGGCAAAGTTGTCAGTACAGTTAACAGGTTAAGTGAACTCTTAACTTGTTGAAGGTTGTGTAGAATATTAAACGGTGTTACCACAGCACTGCGCCAAATTTCATGTTTATTTTGTGGCTCGCTAACAAACTCTAATTTGTTATAACTCACACATGCAGAGCCCAATGTGGACCAAATTTGAATCACTTATTTATTCCTTGGGCCTGAAAGAAAGCATGAATGAAGAAAAATGCCAAGTGCTGCAATAGCGCCCCCTGCAGAGTGAGGCAAAAATCCCTACGGAAGGGCAACAATTAAGTTTATTGGAAATGTACGAAATTTGGCAGAGAAAACCATCAGGCCAAAACAATGAAAAAAGTCAATTGGACTCATGTTTTACTTTGTACGGTTTTGCCATGGCAATGTCAGAAACTCCCCATTATATTCCAGTGGGAATCCTATACAATGTAATCCTATGGAGCCACTGAATTATGTCACATTTGGAACATTTTTAAAGAGCCACATCTAAAAGTTTGGCAAATTGTGGCAAATCTGCCCCAACTCCAGACGCGGCAGGCGAGGGCCTACCATCGCCGCTTGCGGCTATATTTTATAGTTATTGTTCATTATGAAAAACACATGTGTACCTAATGCAAGTAAGTTATTACATCACACATTTACTTTTGGGTTTACTTAACACATTTGAAATACGTTACCGTAACTATTCAACAGAACTGAGTCAGAATAACTTAGTTCTTTTTGTAAGATGCACTATTTGGTTTTACAGTGTATTTAACCTAACACAATATATTATACATAATATAATGTGTTGATGAATATAGTAAGACTGTATATCATCAAGAAAATGGGCCAGTAATTTAAATTTAGTCAATAGCAGGTAAAGTAAAGTAGTAGTGGTAGTAGCAGGGTAGTAATTAGTAGTAAGTATTAGTAGTAGTAGTATTAGCAGCTGTACGTTAGTAGTAGCAGTAGTAGTTGCAATACCTGATCAGGTCTCTTCATGGGGAATGGCAGTTCATTATTTTGTCACGTTGTAAAAGTAGTATTAGTACTGATGGCAACCACAGCTCAGCCACAGAGGCTCACAGGCCAGTATGCTCTTTGTGCCTGTCCCAAGCCTGGATTAATTGGAGGGATTACATCATAAAGGTCATATGGCGTTAAACCTATGCCAAATCAATACTTGAATCACTGCACACTAGCAGGCAGATGTGGCGAGTTAGTCAGTTAGTGGCAGTCACAGTAGTAGGAGTAGAGGTAGAAGTTCTAGTCAGTAATTGTAGCAGTAGTAGCAGGTTACCATACTTCTAAAGGATTTTTAATGCCTGGTTGATTCTTTGTCTTTTTACTGCTGACTAAAATGTAGTAATTGTATATTTACTTGAAATACAAGTTGTACTTGTAGCAGTAATAGTAGCAGGTTACTATACTTCTGTGTGGGTTGAACTGGTTGGTTTTGTTTGTGCCATTCATTAAACTGTAGTAATTGTACATCTACAGGAACAGCATCACCCCCGCCGTTTGGTTCATCGTTAAAGACGCCCAAAAGCTGCGCACCTCCATCATCAAAGACCTGAGTATGGAGACGCCGGGAATCCAAATCATCCCTCTCAGCGGAGCCTTCCGCCGGTGGAACCCCATCAAGATGTTCCCAGGCGAACCGGAAGACACAGACAAATATGGAGGGTTGGGGTTTGGAGGGGTAGGGGCAGGGTTCGGGGGAAATAGGGTTGGGTTAGGTTCGGGGCGTGGAGGGTTCGGGTCTGGTTTCCTGTAAGTGCATGGAAGTAAGACGCTGCAGTGGAAGTAGTCGTGTTTCAAAGTAAAACACACGGAAATCGCAGTAAACTAAAAAATAGCAATAGAACAAAAATTATATATATTTATATTTCCCTCTGCGGCCCAGTACCTAACGGCCCACGACCCACTTCTGGGCCGCGGCCCTAAGGTTGGGGACCTCTGCCATACAGCATCCCTCCATTCTGCTTTATTCTGGGCCGGGTCACGGGGGCAGCACTCTAAGCAGGGACACCCAGACATCACTCTCCCCAGACACTTCCCCCAGCTCTCCTTGAGGAACCCCACCAAGGCGTTTGAAGGCGAGCTGGGAGACGTAGACAAAGACCTGAGTATCTGCTGTAAACATCTTCCTACATCTGTGGAAAAGTATGTGAATAAACATCTGAAAAGCACACTTGTCTGACATAACTTGTGCTCTATTGAAAGTCTGCCCAATAAACTTATTTTATACCATTTATTTTATTCAAAAAATTGATTAGAAGTTGATTTTTTACAATTTATGACCCAACTTACATAAAACTATACCAGCCCTTTTTTAAATAGTAGTTAATTACTTACAGTCTGCATTCTCAGAAGTGGGTTGTTGTTAAGTTCTCATTGAAAGCCTGTAGTACATAAATTATAACTTTTATATTTATATAAAACTCTTTCTTTTTTTGTAATGTAGTCAAAAATATAGTGTTTTAATATATTATGTGAAAGTGTTGCTTATGATAAAGTTAAGATTGTGGGCGCCATGCGAATGTGTGAAGGCAGACCATGTACCACAGCGTCCCGGGTTTGATTCCCTGATTACAACAAATGATGAAAACTGAAAAGACTGGGCCTCAGCATAATCACCAGCTCAGAATCACAAAGTGCCACAGTAGAATATTGAATACATTTGTAGATCCATTACAGTGCGCAATAGCAACAAAGCTAACTTACTGAGCTAACATCCATACAGCTGTTGTAGACTCAAATCTAGCTCTGTATCTGCCAATAGTTTTCACCTGTTACACTATTGTTTAACCAGCAAACACAACACAACCAATGTTTCCTTTTCACATATCATTCTGTGTCAACCCTGCAGTAGAATAACAATATAAAGGAGAAAAGGTTTTAAAAATAGTTCAAATACAGTAATGATCATTTTAATGATCTAATGCAACAGACTCCACAAACAAACAGAGACGAATCATTTACCTGGTTCTTCTGACGCTGAAAACAAATCACTCCAAAATTATGAAGAGCAAACACAAGACCGAGTAAAACTGAATTCAAGACCAAGACCAAGACCAAGACCGAGTAAAACTGAATTCAAGACCAAGACCAAGACCAAGACCAAGACCAAGACCAAGACCAAGGCCGAGTAAAACTGAAGCCGAGATCGAGACGAGACCAAGAGGCACCACAACACCATGACCTGAGTAGTAGTAATAGTATAAGTAGTAGTAGTAATAGTATAAGTAGTAGTAATAGTATAAGTAGTAGTAGTAGTAGTAATAGTATAAGTAGTAGTAGTAATAGTATAAGTAGTAGTAGTAATAGTATAAGTAGTAGTAATAGTATAAGTAGTAGTAGTAGTAGTAATAGTATAAGTAGTAGTAGTAATAGTATAAGTAGCAGTAGTAATAGTATAAGTAGTAGTAATAGTATAAGTAGTAGTAGTAATACCATTGGTAATAGTTTTGCCTTGCAATTGTAAAATATACTGTACTATAATAATCTTCAACCTACACAAGACACATTGGAAAAAAATTGCCATAACCCCCAACATATATTTTGAGGGGGCAAAACATTTTTTGTGTTTTTTTGTTTGTTTTTAAACAACAGTGATTTTATGTTTTCAAACTGGCATTGTAAGGGATAAAATCCTAAAAATCATCAAATGTTTGGTAGTTTTGGGCAAGACTGAAGTTGTTTAGAAGATTTATGCAGAAAAAAACTGGAAAAATTACTAATCCAATCAATTTTTGTAGCAGTATTTTGACCCGGCCCTCCGCAACCGGCACAGACTCAAATGTGGCCCTCAGGAAAAAATAATTGCCCGCCCCTGCTCTAATCCACTGTGGATATTGGTGCTATGGCTTTAATAATCATGGATATTTTAATAACAAATGAGAAAAGTGCAGACAAGTTTATTTTGTTTACTTTGTTTATTTATTGAGATCCCCATTAGCTTTCACCGCAGTGGTCGCTAGTTTTCTACCAATACAAAAATACATTTACAATCAAAAATTAAAATTTAAACCTGAGCTTAGATCTCAGAGCTTTTTTAAAATTATGTAAAGTGGGCAAATCCCTTCACTTTTTTGGTCATTTATTTCACAGGTGACATGATCTAAAATAGACAGACTTTTGTATAAAAATGAGTATTTGAACAGGTAATGACTGAATTTGTGTTACAAGCCAGTCGAGTATAATGTGAATGTACCTGATCAGTATTTTTGAGCCTTTCATAAAATGAATGTGATCGATTATGGAAGCAAACTTGTCTCATCACATTTTGAATTTTAAATGCCTTTGAATTTCTACCATTGAATTTTTTAACACTGAAATAGGAGTCTGAATTCTTTTGTCTATGAATTTCAGTCACTGAAATTTCAGTATCAAATTTTCACTGCATTATTTCACAGTAAATATTTTCAGAAAAAAAAAATTGCATTTAAAAAGCTCAATGCAAATATGTTCGAGTTCAAATACGATTGGCCAAATTTGGAGTCTAAAATACGCCGTCAAAAAATGAGCATGAAACGTGAGACTTGCTGCATTTGTACCAGAAGCATTAGTTCCATTCATGTGTTCATGCACAAACAGAAATGTTTTCAGTAAGGTATTTTTGTTATTAATTGTGTTTTTACTTATTTAAATAAGCTGTACTTGGTTTTAACAAGTGAGACAATAAAAATACATTTCTTTAAAATGTTTCTTAATTTGTTTGTAATTGAACATTGCCCATCTTCACCGTGGCCGTGCCTTTGACTCTCTCTGTTTACAGTCACCACCACAGGAGCTACTGAACCATGAAAGCGTCTGTGGGAGAAAGCACGACTTTTGTTTAGTTTTTATAGTATTTCCATGTTTACATAACTTCATGAGTCTATCGTGGAAGTGAACAGCACTGCAAGAGCGAAGAGAACTCCGACACAGTGTAAGAGGAGTTGTTTTTAACTACTTCTTGTGTTGTCTGTCGTTTTAGCTTCATAATTACATATTATATGAAAATAATGACAACAGCGTAGAGGTAAACAGCTTCAGAAAGGTGACAAATTCATGAACCTGCTAACGTGATATAGGCTAGCTAACGCCTGGTTCACACGGCAAGATAATGCTGCCCATTTTTGGCCCGATTCTCCACTTCCAACAATCTTAAGGACGTCCCGATGATGGTAATGGCACTAAAGATAATCTGATCAGATGTTCCTGCTGTGTGTGGTGAGTTCAGAGAGCTCTGCTCTGCTCAGAGCGACGTCGGGACCGCTCCCATCTCAAATCGAGGATATTCAACATACGTTGGATCGTCTTGGCCCGATATCGCAGCGTGTGTGGCGTCCCGAGGACAAACGAGCACGCGCCCTGTGGAATGTGACGTGTAGCCAATCAGAAAGCGAGGCGACGGAAGCACGGAGGGGAATCCAAAATCCAAACAGCTGTGGTGGCGCAGCAGAAAGTCCTTTAACCAAGTGTGCCGAGCCCAGAGCAGGCCTGATGTAGTCTGCCTCTGTGGGGCTGAACTTTTGCCTCCAGTCCTGTCTCCTGCTCTGTCTCCGCCTCTCTGTCCTCCTCCTCTCAGGTGGTCTGCGCTGCTCCAGGATTGGCTGCGCTACCTGGCGGGGCGTGGCCAACCAGTT